>DWUN01001081.1:0-18228 GCA_018249975.1 Passova gellias
TTCCAAATTAGTCAATTGAATGCCCGTGTTATGGTATCCGGACTATTGATAAACCGCATATCTAAATACTATGGTATATGTATGTTATAAATATTTTAGTACCCAGATAAGGAAAAAAATTTACAAGGTCGTCACATTGACATTTGTCGAGAACGAACCTGGAAGTCTAGTTCAGTATGCCAGGTCACTGATCACTTTACCAACGGCTCCATCATGATGCAATGTTTAACAGGATTACTAAGTTATTAAGTTCAAAGCATTATATAGAACTTAATTCGATTTGTGCAATCAAAATGAAAAAAGTTTAAGCGACTTCATGGAGGAACCATGGCTTTTAAAACTTCCACCAGTTCGCAAGCGAGGAATCTTTGTAACTAATGGAGAAGTTTGAGAACTTAGAGACTTTAAAAGGCTACCGAGTTACCGAGGTATAATTTCCATGTTCAAATATTTATAGTACTTGTCCACTGTAACTGGTATACTATTAGATACTACTACTAGTGTCCCTGTAGTTCGGGACTAGAATACGTCCTACGGCCTAGAATAGCTACGGTGACTCCTTCTGTCGTAAGAGGCGACTATAAGGAGACTTTCAGGGTTACGAGCGGCCAGAGTGGTAGCTCTAACCGTCCAGCCAAGAATCCCAGGAAGAACGGTAGCATATGTGGTCGCCTGCCGTCGTTAGCACCGAGAGGTGGAGTAAGACAGATGCCAGACACATGCCAGGCGAGTGTTGGGAGGACACTTGGCAGGCGAGGTGCATTGAAAGGAGAACCGTGTCCAATGGTACAATACAAGAGTCGAAACAAGAAATGAACCCGGACACATTAACAGAACAGTATCCAAGTCTCACAAATCAAAGGCGTTTCTTATTTTTCGTCACGACAATGGCTCGTTATGATTTATGTGGCGCTACAGGCGGAGATGTTCGAGCGTCCATGCGATTTTAATCCGCCCATATCTGTATTCGTAGAATATAAAAACGTAATCTATCGCCGCCGAGGAGCCATTACTCGTTTTCAATACGCAATAAAACGGGCCGAGCTCATGGGGGTGCATAAAATAATAATCTGGCGACGAAACGCGAGCTGTCCAATAGAATGGCGGGTAGATGAATTTTTATGTATCCGTTCCGATGAGGAACAGCCCTAATGCGCATTATTTATTGCAGGGGACTATTAAATGTACCGTTAATATGTCAGTGAGCGACTTATGGAGGAGAATAAATGGTGCTCACTTCTGATAACGCTTAAGGTATCCACAATGACATGTCAATTACAATTTGAATAAACGGTCGTCTAGATTTGTCAGTAATCCGTCTTGACGTCAATTCAATGTGGACCAGCGTGGTCAACTATGTCCAGAATTTACATAGGTGACGGAAAACTACGTACCCAACCGTTACAGTAATAAATGAAAAAGTTAAAATCTATTTATAAGATGCACTTTTCCAATATAAGGCAAACTACAATTATTGCAAAGTTCCATCTTCTTTTATTAATGTAATAAATATAAGTGGCAATTATGTTAATTTACATTTTTTCTGTGTAAAAAAAATATGCATTAAAATATGGTTTCCAAAAACAATGGAACCAACAAATCATTAAGCACATCATTGAATTCCGCACCCTGTATTTAAAGATAGCAGCCCATAACACGCGCTAGGCTATAAGTAACAGGCTCGTAATCTTTTATACCTGGTTGCTGGTTATCACATAACACGTTCGTTTTGCAGTTTCTCCCTCGTCCCCGATAATATGCTAATGACAGTAATTACTGCGTCGTTCTTTGGCGATCGGCTGACGGATATTGACGCGGTTATGTTCGAACGGGCTACACCGGGAGGCTGTATGTTTTTATGCATTGTCACTATTATTGTTCAACCTTTTTTAAATAGAGCTTTTCGAATTTTCTCAATAACAATGTGCATATTATATTACTTTTAAGAAATCGGAACATTTTCCTATAATTGGATTTTATGAGAAAAAAGTTATCTCAAACCGCAAATGTCGTTTACCATTAATTGCTATTCTATTAATCTTTTAGAGAATTTGTCATGACTTTCTTGAGTACTTATCTACTTTTTGCAATGCTAAGTCAACCTGGGTCTTCTACACTTGGAGGACCTACTACTTGCAAATATTTACGACAATTTCTGTGCTTTATAAGGCACCTTAAGCTGCAGGTTTCAGTTGTTATTATTAGGTAACGATCGTTACACCTAGCTGGCTTTAGAGGCAATTAAAAAAAATTCAACAAATAATCAATAATCAGGTCAGTAATCCGGATCTCCACCAATCCGCACTGGAGCAGCATGGAGTATGCTTCAAGCCTTCTCCAACTGCAGTAGAGCTGCGCATAATGGGGTGTAAAGGGTTGCAGTCAATTGTTCCGGAACATTCATAATTAACAATACTCTAAAGCGACTTTACGCCCACACGGCTCCCGCGCTAAATGTTTACTTGGTCTCATATCTTATGGAATATTTATTGAGTGTAATACACACGCAGGCGTCGATCGAGACCAATTACGCGGAATGGGCCATTTTATGCGTGCGAACCTTCCGAGAAACCTCTCGCGCACATCAAAGCAATCGGCCTTTTGGAAGGAAAGGTGTTTTCGAGACTTTTTATTTATAGATATCAATTAACAAAACACTTTACCTACTATATAGGAAGGACGAAGGAGCAAGTGATATCTGGCCGTTTATAATAATGGATTGCGAGATAGCATCGCCGCATATAAAAGAGAGTTTATTATTATGTTTAGTCAGTTGTCAGTTGTACGTAGAATGAAAAGTGATCCTTCAGCTGTATATGTGTGTACAATGAGGCGCGCGAAACAAATGGACGAAAGGTTCCGGAAATATTTTAGTTTTGGCGCATCTCGTCGGCCGGGGTCTGTTAGAGCGAGTCGCGCGGAAAGCGCCCGACAGTTATGGGACAGGCGCAGGTTGCTTCAGGCTTCGAACGGTCGATATTTTATTTGATCCCTCGTGCTTCTTTTTCATAGCTGTCGATCGATTTTCAAGTTTTGTTTTGAAACGAGTTTCGTGCATGCTTAGTTAATTCAGTTTGAATCAATACACTTCATTGTTTTTCATGAATATGTATCCATATGCCGTCACTTTTGATTCATTTAGTATATAGATTCAAATTACAAATGTCTGTTACCACGTACCTTAGAAGGTGTTACTTAAAATAGATCAAAAATGCTACAATTTATCTTAGTTATCTAGTGATAAGTGGCTGGCAGAAACGATATTTTATTCAAATGTCTGATTCGTTTTATTCTCGGACGGTAACCAGGTAAGAAACGTTTGTAACGGTGACTTTGAAAATCAAATATCACACATCTAACGAAACAATACACACGAACGAAACGAAGTAAGAAACAAAACGATATAAGAAATAATGGCGGAAGTGCTCTCCGTTACCGCCAAATGGGAGAATTCACATCCGGCGAGTGAGGCCCCGGCGGAAGTTTACTTAGCGGCCGCAACCGCCGGCGACCGCGCCACCTCCGGTTGTACATAAGGCTCCACATGCACGGACAACTGCAAACTGTAACTCATACTTAGGTTTTAGAGTGTTTTAATAAAGGACTCTAGCACTTTGATGGCACTGGCAGATAATGTTATTTAAAATAATAAGTAAAGGATGTAATTATGAGTTTAATCTTAGTTTCAAATGCGTTGTCTCACTAATCGCTTTTATTTATTTAATTATTTATTTATAGGTAACTCCTTGTTTGTCCGACAAGTTATATATTTAATAAAACATCAGCATAACATACCGCTCTTATAATTTACAATTTTATAAGAAATCATGCAATTTTTAAAATATTTCTATTGCTTGAGGACATTGTAAAAAGAGGGAAATATTAAAATTGATTAACAATAATTGACACGAGCTCATGTTCACAGACACATTGACCTATCGCGTTTAGTGATCACCAGAATAAAGCGATAATACAAAGTAGCATTTTTTAAATTTTCTTACAAGCTTTATTTTTCCGGTCTACATGTAGCCTGGGGGGCGCCTAAAGCCGACGAATGATAGCTATATAAATATAAGCCGTTCTTTAAGTCTGTGTCGGATACCTTATAACAAAAAGTAAAATAATGTAATCCTTGAATGTCGACATCATTTTGACATGAATAACATTGTATTTTGCAAGAACTCACTCCCGATTCATCCCAGAAGTGTTAGAAAAAAAATAACGCTATTAGTGGGTACATTAAAATGTTTTGTTTTTTTTAAGAATACCCTCATGTTTTGCGGTCAGCCTAACACGCGTGAGCAGCTCGCGTGCGTGCGCTACTTAGAGCGGAGTAACACAAGGGCCGATAAGAGCCATTCGTGATAACCTCTACGCCTGTGATAATGCGGTACAACAATCTATCTACAACTTCTCCTAATACACTTCCGTGCAACGTTATATTCAACTAGCTATGCCCCGCGGCGTTACCCGCGTACATTTGGACCCCTTGGGAATAAAGGTTCAAGAGAACTTTAGTAATTTGACTGTAATTACTTACCTAGCTAGTTTTTATTTTATGAAAAACTCAATATTTTCGAATCTCAACGTACTCTCTGCTTTCGTATTGTGTTTAATTGTCAAATGTAACTACAAATACTGAAATATATCCGGCATTCCGCAGTCATTTGTTTCATTCGCATCATTCTCCCTGCATTCCGGATGGACTGCGAACGCCCGACAATTAGCGCGACGCCATGCAACGGGCCGCGTGGATTACGTTTGTAAAAGGCCTAAGCTTTTTGTTCCATATTGGAATTTTGAAAACTTTTGAACATCTATAGTTTTAAGGCTAAAGCGACAACCATTTTCATTTCGGTGGCAACCACAGCTTACATTCCTAAGAATTCCTACCTAAAAAGAAATTCGCCTTCAAAGAATATTTAACACTTGCAAATATCGTGTTCGGAGTGTTTAAACTTGGCTTAATACTGCTTAACATTTTCCCCTTTTACGTCTCTCGACTAGACACAATTCTGTCTTGTAACGATAGCTCTGATGACATGAAGCAATTGGAGATGTCTCATCCCTCGCTAACACGGAAGCCTGATCCCGTGAAGCGCTGTTATTCAGCAATCCTTTTGTTTAGTATTACGGGAGCGGTGTCGCCCTCGCGCGACAGCCTTAATTTTTTTTTAAATTTGGGGACGATTCCACGCACGGTCATTTGATTCTAAATTAGTCAATTTTATTGCTGTTTAGTAGTAATCGGACAGCTGATAAACATGCATATATGTACATACTACATAATACTTATATAGATATTTTCATTACGTCCAGAGAAATGTGCTCATCGCACAAATGTTTGTACTGGGTGGAAATCGAACCCACGAACGGTTTTGCAGTCAGGGGTTGTAACCGCTCGACCACGAGTCCAGTGATGAGTCAGTGAAGAGATATCCTTTAACTCACATTTTATACTCTGTGTGCAATGCAAGACGCAGACTAGCACAAATCCCCAATATTAGATAGCGTTCCCTAATTATATTATGTAACAGTACGCTGGAAGTGACTCGGCCGCGGTAATTGAGCCATTATCGTAACAGCGTCGTTACTGTTGCGATCTTCGTGCGTTCGGAGCCGTGACACAAATGTGAACAAGCTCTTTATTGGTCTGACGAACGCATAGCATATCTGTCGCTTCCTATTATTAAATGTTTAACTACCCTCACACACGGCCAACTGAACCCAAACTAGCAAAGCCTGCGGCGACCAGGATCAACAAATATATACATACTATATAGCACTTGCATAAATATTTTTATTACACCCTGACATACAGACAAAGATAAAGAAATCTTCTCATAACATAAATGTTTGTTTCTGGTGGGAATCGAACCCACGAACTCCGGTTTTGCAGTCACGGTCTCTAACCACTCGGTCACGAGGCTAGTGCAGATACGAGTACATGGCATTAAAACCCTGTTAATAATTTATTGGAACAACAGTACTTACTCCCTCCCTGATGTTGGCGTTTGCCTTTACAACGTAAGCAACACAAAAATACTTTAAATTTCTATGTAAACCGAATTGCCTCAATGCTAAGGACTAGTTGTGCTATGAAACTATTTCAAATGTTAAAACATTAGCACTGAATTTCACTGTAATTTTTTTGACGATACCTAAAGAAATTCCCTCCGTGCTATACTAGCTGATCAGGGAGAAAGAAATGTTGAAAACCGGCGTGTAAGTATGAGAAGAGTGATGAAAGTAGAAGAAACACGTCATGTCCGTATGGACGGAGATATTTGCCACACTACCCTCTCTGCCCACCCTATTACAACCCGGCGTAATAACAACTTTAAGAAAATGTTACAATAAATTATACATGAATTGAACATGATAGCGCAGTGTAAGAATTTTTTTCCCAGAAAAAATTATGACGAATAAAATGATAAAGGCCTCTTTGAAACAAGCCTTGAGAGGCTCTTTTCGGGAACGCGTGATTCATGTTAGGATTCATCTTCTCTTCCTATCAGGCGATATTTCGGGCGAACGCGATTATAACACAGGTATAGTATTAGAAATGCAACATTTTTGTTATCAACTACAAGTGAAAACCATTCTACATTAAGTTGTTTTAATCTATATCTAACTTATCCATACTAATATAATTAGGCAAAGACAAAACAGTTTAGTATCTTTGTCTTCTGTCTTTGTCAACCGGTTTTCACTTTTTATGTCTCTAGCTATTTGTCTACATTTGGTGCCAGATATAATAAACCACAATTAGTGTAGAAAAAATGTTCGTAGCATTCAAATTCATTATGTTCTTAAAATTTAACCAGTAAGCAGACATCAGTTAAATTGATCAAATTTGTCTTGCACACGAATACCTGATTTCACAAACGTAACATAGAACTGTTCTAATTACCGGAAAAAACTTTAAGTTTTCTTTTTTATAACTACGAGTGTCTACGTAGAGATTTTATAACCTCCACCGGACTTCCGGAATGGTTTCGAATTTAGCACTCGAGTCGACCAGGAAACGGAATGATCATTTGAACAACTTTTTTCATTATCTCCGGCAACTCGAATACTTTTATAGAACTACTACTACGTTTTGGGGACGATTTACATGTCGTTTAGTCGAGTAGCGAGCGAGTAAAATTTGTGGTTACCAAATAATATTATCACGGTCTGAATGTTTATACGCAATCAATGTTATAGTGACTTGCTAACTTTAATTACCGGTATAGTATACACAACATTAAATTGCGAAGTTACATTTTTTCTTTGATGTACCGCTGGCGCCAGTGTATAGATAGATATACAAGTTAATCGATGCTCCTGTCTTTAGTATGCTAAAATTTAATCCAAATGATTTGAACTGCTTTCTTTAATTAGTCAATCAGGCCTAGAAGCGCCTAGTATGAAAGATTGATTACAGTTTACTATACTTATCATTGACGAATATTACGATTTAACTGGATCTTCATTCCTTTTATTTATGCTTAATGATCTACAGATTATTATTAAGGCTAATGTAGTATCGTATTGTATTTAAACAGCGGCTTTTTTCATCTTTGAAACTGCTCAAGTAGCAACTTAACTCGCTACTGAGCCAGGCGAAGTGTAAATCGGCCGCTGCGATGCCTTTTGTATTTTTTACATCCCTTGTTAACTATAGCCATTACCTTTTACCGGGCCATTCCGTCGGTTGTTCCCCTGTAAATTAGCTAAGTTACTTAGCCGGCTATGTTTTAGGTCAAAATTGTTTTGGATATTAAAGGCTCGGGGAGAGCTTAATTTCGTTGAAATTGAATTTTGTTGAAGTGGCTTGAAAAATGATCTGTTTTCAAGAGCTTTTTTTTCCACATAGATTTAGAAGGTGAAAGAGGGTAGAGTGGGGAAAAAGAACACTGAAAAATAGAAGAGCTGCTGTTGGTGTGAGGTAAAATTGTTTTTGAAAACACAAAAACTTCCAGATACCTGAATCGTTGTCAGTGATTCTAAAACTCTTTAGAAACTTGAATATAGAATTTGAATTACGAAATATCTTTATAATGTATCATAAATTCATTTAGTATCAGATTAATATTAAGTATAAGCAAATGTTTGTACTCGTATATACCTTGACAATGAAAAAAATCTATAACATTTTCATACTTACTTTCTTACATTCTTTCTATCATCACAGACAGATAACAACAACTTATTTTATACATATGTTTACAACATACTTATCATCAACTCGTATTGCTTAGTTTCAAGCGATTTTGTAATTACTATTTTGACAATAAAATTTTTTGGAGTTTGCCCCCAAAGTTAGACGTTGAATTGTTAAGCCTTCATGAATGTTTGTTTGTAGATAATGACATAAACGGTGCATTCGTCACCTTGACAACAATTTCCGATCTCGACTTATGTAGAAGGCAAGCATTCTGACAGCACAGATAAACTAACAAACTGTTTAATAAGTAAGGTGAGCGGAATTAAGGTAGAATTTCACTACTGTAAAGTAAAAGATAAGCGACATGTTTGAAACGTGGAATGCATTTTTGGCAGCACAATTTTCAACAATATCATGGTGATTTAAAAAAAAGCGTTAATAGAGTTTTTCAGAGATGGCAACGGTTGGCGTCACCGCCAAAAACAATAAAAAAGGTCTTTATTTAAATGTTCTATATAGACGGAAATAAGCTCTAAATTAAATAAAGCCTAATGTATGTTTATGATTTATAGTAAATAAAAGCCTGTCGTCATTTATATGTAAAAAATATTTTATTACACAACCACACAATTGTTCTTCATTAAAGTCAGATATTTTTTTCCGTTGCTTTTGCGATATAATCGCTTATCGTATACAGTACGACACCTCGATGGTGCGTGCGACTTATTAAGAGTCAAACGCTAGAAAGCAGCACGCGTCAACTTTTAATAAGCATTGAAGATTTGAGATATTTGCGCACAAATTTGTATTGCGGTTGCGAGTAAACAAAGTGAGATCCGTCTCAACGTGTGAGAAAGCGTTTAAACTTCATTTGTCGAGTACATGTATACGGAGAAACAACATAACATTTTATGAAAAGCTTTACAAAGCTTTAGAACTGGCCTCGTGTTATAGTGGTTAGAGACAGTCAGGATTTGCACTTGTACTGACAAATACTAACAAAATGAATATGGCTAACAGTTCTATTCCTACAGTTGTTAGAGATTAATACTAACCAACTAATAATTTTATTAACACTAAACGAATAATTTGTCACATTGTCTTACTGTAATCCTATTCAAACCCGATTGCACGGGCGGCAGGAGGCACTGTCATCACATAAAATAGATACCAATTGCGATATTTTCTGCAATAGAGAAATTAAGATAGTTACAAAATTAATTGTAACTCGCAATAACAATTAGTCCATAACTGCACCGCTTCGTTCTTCCCATAATGAGGATTGACGTGATAACCCTATATAACTTCGAATTAAACCGCCTCATTGCTTCTAAAGTGTCTTGAGCGCGAAAAAATTGGTTCGCGTGTACGCAGTGCGGAATTAAATTAACCTGGGTAATTACGTCCCGGGCGGCGTCGCAGGGTTGACGCCGGTCGGGGTTGTATACACGTATGGGATTTCAACTTAGGTGATTACAAAAATTAAAAGTGAAAAATTTGTCGGCTATTTGTCAGTGTAACGATGTTTTAGTTCTTATATAACATAGTAGCTACGTTGTTGGTACACTTGTGTAGTGTAAATAATAATCCGGATAGTTTCATACACGACTGGACAATTCCAAACCGGACAATTGTTGATTGGTAACTGGACAACTAATATACGCACTATGTCATACGTATACGGATATTTTTATTACGAGTATACCCAGACAGAATGAACAAATGCGCTCAAAACACAAGTTTGTACTGGTTGGCAAGCGAACTCATGACCCTCGATTCGGTCACTCTAACCACTAGACCGAAAAGTCAGTCCGTAAAGATGAACGGGGTTAAACAAGGAGCGTGTGCAAACCCTAAATCCCTGTCAAACTGTGCGGCTCAGACGCCGCGGTTCCACGCCTGGCTGCGTGCGAGCGGAGTGCCAGCCGAGTGACTGTAGCGTGTAAACAGGGCTGATTAATTGCTTGTACACTGATTTGTTAATGGTTGTTCATTGTGGTATACGATTTGCGGGAACGCACGTATGTTCTTTAAACGGGAAAACCCGGGTGCCGTGAACTTTAATTGTCTTTGACATTTGTGGCGCGGCCCACGCATACGCACAAAGAGGGGATTTCCAAACTGGTTATATCGGATTTTGTTCTAATCATTTTTCATTTGTCTTCTATTTTTTGTTTCGATCTGTTTCAATTAGTAAAAAGAGAAAGTACATTGAAGATAGGTTACATTTTTAAGCACAATAAGCGATGACAGAAATAGAAAAAAGGAAAGAACACAGGAAGGACAAATTGGTAAAAGATCGTGTCAGATGACTCTTGCATTAATCAAACGGACATTAACATTTCATACAGTTTCCTTAATTTTTTGTTATCTATTTTTTTATAGTTGTTAACAATGGAAGAACTCAGTGCTTCATAGCATTTTTACCAGTTAACATACAGAGGTGACGAAAATTTGGTCTACGAATCTAAAGCACGGAAATGCTTTCGATTATTCGCCATCCAAATTCCGATCATGCTTTTAGAAGCATATCATTCAGCGATCGTTAGCGATTGATGATAGGGTAGAACGCGTTTTATTAGCATAATGCTTAACACGTTTATTAGCATATACTGAGTGTTAAATTTAAAATAACAGAAACAAACTGCATTTCAAAAATATATTCCGCTTCAGTTTATAGTAAATTTATTGTTGTGGAAACACATAAAATATTTTATGAAAGCATGCGAGACTCATGGCCTTAACAAATTGGCCTTCATCCTGTAGAAACGTTGAGAACAGGACGTTATTTTTAAACACAAAAGGAAACCGGACTTCAAAAATACTTCAACAATAGTTTCAGGCTTTATTGGAACGGCAGGGTACCTTTTGACATTTCTAGCGTTTCCCGTATCTTGCAGGTTTTATTCTCTTTCAAAACCTTTCCTGTCTTCCTTATGCTGGGTGTATTTGATTTTTGTAAACTATTTTACTTCGAACGCGGAGGCGAACTCTTAACTTCGTGTGTTATTTTTGTCATATACATGCTCGTATGTACGTCATTGAAAATGAAGGAAATACAATCCGCAATAAGCAATACTAGAATAAGCAGCAATACTAGAATCGATGTTTACTTATAGTCAATCTTCTGGAAACTCCTTTTGTAACGATCGTATAACATTTTCTTTAACTTTTACCTTTTAACGTCAGTTTCGCTTAAACACTCACATATCGGTGCAGTTTACTTTTTTACTACAGAAAAGCTTTTCACTTTCACACCGCACCACGCTAAAGTTACATATTGAGGTGCTTAAACAAGTGGGATGCGTGAACCGCGATCGCTTACCGGCGCGGGCTGGCTCGCGCCGGTTTGCACCGGGTTAAACCGGATTAATCCGGTTACAATTTGTTTTGTTCCCCCGCTGCGGAACTGGACAGGATTTTTGTTTCGCTGCAACGTTGATTGGGCTGATCTGTTTGGTTTTTAAATGAATTGATTCCATTCCGCAGTGGACTGGACCGATTATGTGATTATACGTCCAGTTGTAATAGTATTAAAGCTTAAAATCCCGTAATGTGTGGTTTCTGTTAACACTTTCGGTATTTAATTAGTGTCATTCATTACCGAATCGCAAACACAAATATTATTAAAACGTGGAATGCAATATTCATTTGCTTTATAGCATACTACTTGCATTAATTTTTCCTACACTAATTCCCCTTTACAGGATATTTTATTTTATTTATACACATACATATTTTATTTATTTATTAATGTAAGGGCAGATCAATTACGTGTATATTTACTTTACAATTACATATTTTAAACAATCATTTTACATTATGTCCCTAAATAAAAAGGTCTACACCGTATTAAAGAACTAAACGTAAATATTTCAAAATAACAACCTGTTTAACAAAATTAGTTTTCCCTATATTATAAATATTAATTTAAGCATAACAAGAGATACGTATAGACGTATTTAAATAAACCCCGTCGCCTAAATAATTTTCTATGCTACGTGATTCTTTCATCATGTAATATGGCCAAATTAATTACAGATATTTAATGCCTAACTTCCTTTAAAATCAAAATATCGCCTTGAAAGATTTTGTATAGAATTAGTCACTTGTTATATAATATTTGATAATGCAAATTCGACGATATAATGATCTTAGAAAAATATATACTCGTGATTCACATTCCAGCCCTCAAAGTCACGGCACCATCTTACATATTATACTCCAAGAAACAAATTGACTTCCTCTGGAATAATCAAGATACATCTTGAACGAATCTTCGGCGTCCCCTTTCTTTATCCCCGGGTATTTGTCGTCCCGATAATCCCCCGGAATTGGTTTACAACCACCCCCAATATTTCCACTCGGCTCCGAACCGGGATAACAAGCCTATATGAGGATAATAGGATATATGCCTTCGCACTTCGCGCGTACTTTGATAGAGAGGTTTTTGGATTGAATTAGGATCAATAATATGAGTGATGTGAGATTTATCGATGAATCGATGAAATCTTTCAATCGCCGCCTATCAATTGTCACTATTTATTAATGAAATTTCTAATTTCTTATTATATTTACTGCGGTAAACGATACATTTATATATATTTGAATACTATATACACTTTTTTACGTAACTAGATGATAAAAACAAATAAAGTAAGAGAATGACAAAGCAGATATACAATGCGGGTGTTGATGGATGTAGGCGCCGAGGGAAACCGAGACTGTCATATCTCGACCGAATAGGTCGGATACTGGTTGACGGAGGAGTCAAGAGTCTCCGAAACCGGCGAGTATGCATAAAGAGAGTGATGAATGTAAATGAAGCGCGTCAGGTTTGCAAGGACAGAGATATTTGGCAGTCAATGCTTTCCGCCTACCCCGTTAGGGACCTGGCGTGATGTTATGTTTTTGTTGTAGATGATAAAAGAATATAATTAATTTTCTGGACATTTCTTGTTTTAGGCCGCCCTATTGGACTTGTATGTATATTGGTTGATCATATAGAAGAGCCCCGGAGGGAGAGACCGAAATGCATATCACTAAGCTGTCAACGCTTCTAACTAAATACCCAAGCCTATTGCCACTTAACAATTACGAAGACAAATCTGTAGGATGTATCTTGGAAATAATTAACTGCTTCATAATAACACATCTTATCTCTAAAGCAGTCTAGTCAGTTGTTGGTAAAAACTAATTTCTCATACGAAATCACCGCTAATAAATCAAGCGGTGTACCTGAGACGCTTTGTACGCGTGCCCCGATTTACCTGAAAATAATTGAGCACTAACGTTTGGAGACGAGACTTTGACAAATGACGTCTGGCGCTCGAGGCGGGGGAGATTTCAAATTGATTGCCTTGTTAGCTCGCCGTGACAAAATAACCAATTCCATACCTTTGGAAATTAGCTTTTTAAGATTGTAACAATCGTTGGAAAAAAATTGTAGAAAGATCTTTTTTGCGTCTTCAACTTTTCTGTCGCTGAAAATAATTTAGACAGTCATATACTTTGTTGAGATGTCCTCGATTTGAGGATCTCTATCGCTCACTAATGTTTTGTATGGGATACATTTTGTAGTGTTCGCATAGCAACTTCAAAGGCTAATTCCATCAGAAGCGTTCTACCGTCGGACGTCAAATCGTACTGCTTGCTACCATCCATACATGGTTGAGACCTGCGAACCGGCCAAATTGTGTCCGATACAGAGAGCTAAGGCATGAAATACCCGGTGCCTATAAATTAAAATGAAAATACACTTTATAGGCAAACGTGCTACATACTACACTGTTTATTAAAGTAAACTTTTGTTATTGCCCTTTCGTTGTTTATATCATATTTCTAGTCAATTTTCTAGTCAATTTTCCGACAAAACCATACTGTGATGTACTGAAATAAGGTGCTTCGTATACCATATTATTATTTCGATTACATTTTTGGGTATTCGGGTTACGACGCACCGCGCACCGGACAATCGAGAAGTCAAAAGCTCATATTACTAATTACTTTTTTGACTCGCAAATTAACTGTATTGATACGTAATGAAAATTGAAACCCACGATGACTTTATTCATCAATTACAAAATATTATATTTATATTCAAATATTTACAATATGTTTTTATATCAGTAACAATATGTATAATATCAGTATTTCAATGTTCTTCCATTGGTAATTAGATTATCGTGAGAAAACCTGCAGGCCTGCTAACCTTAGACTTCGCTATCATGTAGGCAACTGAGGAGTGAGAAATTTGCCAATCTTCACTTAAGCAGCTCTTGGGCGGGTTTTTTGGCATGAAGTCTTTCCATTATACGAAACCTTATGGAGGATGTACATAATAATATACATGAAAATAGCAAAATATAGCCGGCAAGTCACCAGTGACAATCTGTAGACCACTAAATGTAGAGTTCGGGTGTTATATTTAAAATATTTGATGCGTCAAATTGATTTGTAACTGTCTTCTACGCCATTTACCTACAAATCTATCATCAACAAAACATACTCCAATTGGCTTTACTATAGCTGCCTTAAATTTGCTAAAATGTAATTCTAACATTTTGAGACGAGATATTTTCCAACAAAGGTCATCTGGTGGTTATTCAAAGGTGAATTCGTATTTCAAGACTTCGTTTATATTTTTAAATGTACATCATCCAATAAAGCTAAAATAGTTTTTAAACAAATACACTAATAAAATCAAGTAACAAAGGTTTTTACAAAACAATTTCGTTCCAGTCGAATGGTCATAGAAAGTTAGTTTTATTTGAAACAATGTTTGAATAACATCGAAAACTAAGATACTACGTAATCAGATAGAATCGACACTATAAGCTTAATGTACATCATACAAAGCTACATGCTTCATGTGCATCATACAACAACAGCTTACAAAGCTACAAGTTTAATATACGTCACACATTTTATAGTCATCATTCCATTGACTTTATGCACCCTGCACACCATAGCTCATCTAAAATACCTAAGTTACAACCTAGTTTTATCGCGATAAAGAAAAAGCTTTGATAATATTAAATAATAAAACCAAATTACCTACTGCTTTTATTACGTCGATTGATTGTAAGTTAAAAGTTAGTGGAACAACGTGTAATGAAGCGAGCACCTCATTGGCGCGCCCCGAGCATCAGTTTCACTGGCGAAGGAAATCAATAGGTAATACAATAAATTCGTTGTAATACCGTTAGAGGATCGCGTGCCTCACATAGTAACCTAGCGTTGAATTAATACTAACAATTACTTGAGCAGCACGCACAAAAAACCGGACAAATTGCCACTGTGCGTGCTGGAATCTGGTGCTGTCCGAGTTATAGTAGAGAGCGGTAGCGTATTGCATAAATATTGTAGCGATTAATATTGAATTGCAGATTGTACAACTATGGTCCTATCTCTATACCTGGTGAACAAAGCGATGTAAAATAATAATGTAGATGGAGATTCCCGAATCCGTACATTATAACAAGCTTTTGAAATAACGAGGATTCTTGCCTTCTTATAGCTTTTGGCGCACGAGATGTTTCATCGGACTTTATCAAAAGCTGTGATTCTTTTACTGATTACAGATTGTATTTCAGTCACATTGCAGTTTGATTACAGGATATGCATGACACAAAAGAATTTTTCAAATTGCAGTAAATAAGTAGGTACAACACTGTAAAGTTATACAAATGGTTATTTACAACTAAATCTGTGAGAATGAATTCGTTGTGCCTCAGGCCTCTAATAAGTGCACAAACAGTGCGTTTATAGGCCAAAAAAAGTCAATATTCTATTAGAAATATTTGCTATCCCAAAATAAAGCAGATTATTTTATACATCTCAGATTGTATTAAGAAACAGCATGAACAAATGACACGGAGAATTGTTATAAGTATCACACTTCTTACAATATGTTTGTAACAGAACAATCTTAGAACAATATCGCTCTAATTGTCCATTGTTGTACTTGAGAACTTAAATAGCGTACTTGCGAAGGCAAGAGCTAACTCTTAACCTGTTATACCACTGAAGTACACAGCCTAACGCAGCAGAGTAGTGTGGAAGGAGAACGTTGCAACGAAAATAAAGCCTTGAGTTTGAGTAAATAATAACGAAGTAGTAGAGCCTTTTTTGACCGAAAAAGGTACTAAAAGTGATGCTATCCATATGTGTGTTTATTAAACCATCTTTTTTATCCGCTTTATAAGACAAATGACAATTAATATATTAAAATAGTATTGGAAATTTGATATTTATTGTTATCTTAAAAATAATTTGTAATAACATGAACAAATAAACCAGCTGAAGTCGTAAATAAACTAGGTAGTTGTAACAGACCGCTTTCGTTTGCTTTTGTACCACACACCTTATTATATTTTACTGATCAAATTACGACAATTACAAAATATTCATTATTATCGTGTTTATCATTTGCATATTTGATTTGTTCATTACCGTTATGTGCATGTGTAATGCCCTCGGTCGTTTCAAAAAATTAACGAATTTATGTATTATTGAAGCGACATTACGGGGTATGAATTTAAAACAAATTAATATTTATGACACGCTGTAACAGGATCGACATCGGGAGCATTACGTGTGTATATTACGACGATTGCAAAGGGATGCGTATGAAATTATGCAATTAACTGAAAATATACAATGTCCGCTTAATTAGTTATTTAAAGGAGACATAAGAAATAATCTATACATATTATAAAACTGTAAACGGATTCAATTCTGTACATTGAATAAAAACTAAAAAAAATACCTCCACGGGTCTTCATACAGGTAACACAAGCCAAAAAAAATCATTTTGAAATTTTTGTCTGTCTCTGTTGACCGGCTTTGACGCAAAAACTACTGGACGCATCTTGATGAAACTTGTTTTGTTATATAGCTATTAGTACTCGGCAACATATAGACTATAATTTATTTTGAAATTCTCCAAATGCTGCACAAAGTCACATTTCAACGCAGATCAAGTCGCGGGTAAAGGCTAGTAAGAAATAAATAGGGTGTCAATATATACGTAGTTGAAAGGAGGTACATGAAATTTTCAAAATTGTAAATGTAAACGTAGGTAAAGACTTGCTGAAGATAATTTTAAAAATATCTAATATAGATACATGCTACATAATCATGATATAGGTAATACTTTGATATGTACATATTTTTATTACACATAGACACAAGAAACAAATGTGCGCATCACACAATTGTTGTCTGGTTCAGCGCTGCGTCTAACCACTGGATCGCTGGGCCAGTCAAAATAATTACAATACAAATAATTCTTGAAAATATTTGGGTGAAAAGCAATCATGAAAGTGGCCGCTCAAGGCCTACCTTGGGCTTATTTTCGTGGATTAGACGAATACAGCCCACAGACAATGGAAAGTTCAATTTTCCGCGAAATTTCACCCCACGCCACACACAATTATATCGTACCGCAAGTAAACTTGTTGGTCCCGTTTTCAATTAGGCTGGGATCAGGATTTTTTGGCCTTCAGACCCTCGTCAGAAAAACCCGCGGCCGAATCCCCTCGCTGAGCTAATAAATACGCTCTTTGATAAAGAAACGAAATTTCCTAATCCTGTCTCCGCACAGTCAGAAACCTGCAAAGGGTAAACAGGAAATATAAATGGATATTATGACGTGGATTATAAAAGAATCAGAAGCAAGTAACTCCATATCCACAACTAATATCGGTCAGTGGTCAAAATTGGACCCTAATTCATCATACGTTTGAACAATTCATTTTAATTCTCTCGTTCAAAATATTTTTTGACATTTATTTATTATAACACGTTGTTTTGACGTTTCCTTGAATTTTCGGATTCCCATTGACAATGTACCCTACGTTGTTACGTTACGATAGAAAACAATAAGTATATACTATCGCATTGGGTCTTCTGTAAAGTTAGAGGTAGTTTGTGTTATTATAAAAACGTAACATCACGCCTGTAATCCCCGAAGGGGTAGGCAGAGGAGTGTAATACACCCCACATTTCACCAGTTACGTTTAAGTCCCACAATGGAATAGGTGGTGAGCCTATTGCCATGCACCGGGCACACA
>DWUN01001082.1:0-18209 GCA_018249975.1 Passova gellias
GCGGTTTGTTTTAATAAATAGAGTGACTCAAGAGGAAGGTTTATATGTATAATAACATACATTATATAGTAGAGAAATACTGTTATTATTTATATGGCCGAAGAAACCTTTGCCGGATCAGCTAGTATAGTAATAGAAAGTAATAAATTGATTACTCCATGAAATGCCAACCGATCTGTTTCAAAGCCGCTAAATTGAAAATCAGAAATATCGTTACCTAAAAGCCTATTGAATACAGATGAGATAAAATTTGATTTTAATAGTCTTGTTTCAGGACATTTTAACTTTAGAAAGTCTAGGATATATTTACACATGACTTTATACAAATGCCTTCGTTTTTGTTTCCATAATGCTTCCTCTTATATCCCTAAAAAATTTTATAATACAGATTCTAATATGTACTTATAATAATGGCGCTATCCCATTTGAAGTATTGTCGATAAATAGTAATAATAATAAAAATAAAAATTATATCTCGATACAACTTGCCTCACGAGAATACGATCGTTAAAACTGTAGCATTGTGTAGAATTAGACGCTTAAGAAATTTTCATTCTTCATCACACAAACATTTGTGAAGGGCGGAAATCGAACCCATAACCCCTGGCTCAGCAGTCCAATTCACTAGACATTGGACTAACCAGCGAGCACCGAAGCTTAATGGTTAAAAAGATGATTCTCTTTATCTCTCTGTAAGTTTTCAAAGGAGGCTTGCGAAGGATTGACAACTCACGCAAGCAATAACAATGAGATGGATTTTCGCTAGGTTTTTGGCATGCGATCGTAGCGCGAACTACAGTTCAAGGACAGTTCATATTTCGTTGGTTTTCTTTATCTATTTTTGATGTAAAACTCCATTCGAATCGGTTGTAAGGGGTCTAAAGAAGTGGCTTGCGGAAATCACTTGTAACGAAATATGTTGTCTCACATCACATTTCACTTGGCGTTACAATGTACCCGTGTTATCTTTTTAATTAGAACGGTTATACAGTTGATATTTATTTGCGTTTTTTTTTTTGTTTAGTTTAAAAAAAGAATGCTCTCTCTCACTAGGTTAGGTGGGAGAGACACATTTTTCTTAAATAACTAGAGACAATAAAGACACTGCTATCTGATTCCATATTATTAATTATTGAATGCCTATGTTATGGTAACCGGACGACTGACGCACATGCATGCAATATAGATACTCGTATGTATACATTATATAGCTTTTTTTATTATAACGTAATTCTACTATAGTGGGGGTCTTTATTAATCGGAAACACCCACGAATTTGTACTGAAATATATATCTACTTTACATAATTGAAAAGAACACTTATCATTAATTGATGTTTACTTGTCGTTATTAGATGTCAATGGGGCTTAGGGATATATAGGGATACGGAAACATGGGAGTTACCAATGTATTTTCTGCCTCTAGATCAGTAGCGGCTACATCAATATAATATAATGATTGGCATAAATTGGTTTTCCTAGACTGTACCGTATAAACTATATTCACAGAAAGGGAAATATGTATAAAGGCGCTGTTTCAATACCTAAAATCAGACCAATATACAATACCTTTTGGATGCCTATATACAAGTAATCCCTAAAGACTTGATAAGGTAACGCGATAACCAATTAGTGAATCTGTATTTGGGACTAACGAGGGAATGGTCTGAATCCTCGGGGAAACGAACAAACCAATCAGTATTCCAATTAAACCTTTTGTCATAATGTCTATGGAATTAAAGTTTTATTCTGATTGCTCAAGTTATCATTGTTATGTACCTACTATTTAATTTGATTATGCACAGTTTGATCAAAACTTTTGTGTATTAATTACAATGACATTTATAATGTTTCATGTAATAAATTTTATCTTACCCCAACTGGACGTGGTTCATCTCTCAGAGTGAGAAATTTATTATTTAACATGCGTATCACAAAGGTGATTAAAATTAATCCTCATGCTAATGCTTTTACAGTCAAAGAATTTAACAAGGGAGTTGAACAAATTTCCATGATAAAGATAGCGTCGGATTCAGCTTGACCAATGCATAGCACATACGACCTTTGAGTTTTAATGAATTAGTCGTTCCTAATTTGAACGCTAACGGCGATGCCTCGTTTTTCATCTTTTTTTTACTCGAAAGATATTTCGGTCCGAAAGTGATTTGCGCACTGTGATTTAAAGGTTCTTTAGGAGTGAACGAACGGGGGGGTGATGTGTTAATTAATTAATTGGGACGATGTGCCTTTGATTTGCCTGATTAAATGTCTGTAACTTTAGAGTTATAATGACTCTATTGTGTTTAGACACAATAGAGTTATTGAAGAAATGAGCTTTTTTCAGAACGTTATGGTGGAAATGAAAAGTGGACTCTGACATAAGACTAGTCAAAAAACTATCGTTGGCTCAGCGTGCTATGAAGACAGCTACTCGTATGCGAGGAGTTTCTCTGCGAGTTAAGATATTCGGCGGAGAACTAAGGTAACCAAAATACATCAAAATGCGGTCGTTGTATTCAAATAATAATGTTCAATGAATAAACACAACTAACAGTATCAAAAGCGTATACTAGACTCATCCATATGTCGATATATTCAATAAAGTCGGGACGCAGTCGGGCGCACGGTGTCATGTTCCGGTACATCCAACGCACATCTGCGCTAATGCTCTATTGTGGTGCGAGTTGGAAACGGAAGCGGGATGTTTCGCTAACGCCCTTTGGTGGCATTTAAGCGTTACAAGTACTACCAATGCTTGATCTGATTCGTTGTACTTTTAGAAAATTACGACAGATGTCTAAATAGAAGACTAAAGCAGTGCGAGACTATATGTGACCTAAATATGAATTTTGAGACATTTTTTATTCCATTAAGTGTAGTTTGAATAAAAGTTTGTTTGGATCAATAGAAAAGACGATTAATAAGCTACACATGTTAGTATCGGAGATTGTTAGAGACTTTTAAAATAAATGTATGTATAAACCGAACAGAGTTAAAAGGTCATTTTACTACATGGATATACCACTAGCGGCGCCACTGTAAGTACTGCTTCGGTTGGTCGTATTACAATAATGTCATTCTCTCGTCATGCCATTGTCGTCTCTGCTGTCTGTTTCTATTGCATTTAAAATCCCAATTATTACAATCCTGGTTTCTTTTCCCCAAACCCATCACACACGTTCCGTAATAAACTTTGGTTGCAGTGGTCTATTAGTGATCAACCAGCACCAATCAGAGTCAGAAGGTTAAATCGTGTTAAATACGCTGCAATACGATCTTGACTCGTGACCTTTAGCCCAACGTAACCCTATTACCAACTCGGTTTCAACTCCCAACCAGCGGCGGTTGGCGTGGATTTAACGTTTGTAAAGTTTTCACCTCTCAATTGAGTCGAATGTGTTCTAGTTTAGATTGACAGCAAAACGGCTACACGTACACAGCATAAACATAAATACATACACATACATACATAACATGATGCCAGGTTTATAACGGGGTAGGCAGAAAGCACCGAGAGCCAAATATCTCTGTCCTCGCAAACCTGACGCGCTTCGTCTACATTCATCACTCTCTTCATGCATACACGCCGGTTTCGGAGACAGTATAAACGATAGGGTGAATTCAATTCGAGAAGCATAATGAAGCAAATTAAAGTCGAAAATGGGTATGTAGCTCACCTGATGTTAAATGCTGGCTGTAGGTGATCGGTGTATACAGTCAATGTTCCAAATGAGGCAGATTGAAAGGTGAATGCGTCCAGTCGTGAAGTGCACATTCTCCGTATACGATTCCTGTTTAGAGACTCGTTTAAATTAAATACAAAGTAGGAACGATACAGTAGATTACTTTTTCGAATGTCCTCTTTGTTTAGTGGTTCGATACCTTGACGTCTGAACCGGAGGTCATGCTTTCGATTCCCACAAGAAACAATGTAATAAGCATATTTGTTTGTTCTGTGTCTGGGTGTCATAAAATATCTTACAGTATGTATGTTTATCAGCAGTCCCGTTACGATAACAAATGCATTTGATATACTAATTTGGAATCGGACAGCCGTGTTTAGAACTGTCCTGTATGTTACTATTATTATTAATCGGTCTATTTCACAAAGAATCCGTCAAGTTCATATAGACAGAATGAATTCTATTTTGTACATCCTGTCTTCATCTTGATAGAGGTTAAATTTCTGACGCACACAAAAGGACTTGAACAAACTATGTAGTAACAATAAATTCGGACAACAATAGAAGCAGATGGGACGATTACGGATAGTATATTTATTTCTCTGGATGTCCTTAGTTGATATAAGGTCACGAGTCCAGAGGAAGAGCGGACGCGGAAACAGTTAATATTAAGAAGCGTTTATGTAGATCTAGATATTTATTGATTTTCGGTTTGATATGAACTTGGTCTATGATAAATTTTAATAATTTATTGTCCTATTGGTATTGGACGAGAATGGTATGCGAGTCAAATTCGGGACACGCTAAGAAGTGTAAGATCGGTTGACCTTCACTTGATAGTACTTAGACAGCTGTCTTAAACCCTAGCACAAAAAAGCGGTAGAAGAACTGTTTAAAAATAATGCAGCCGTGATTTTTAAATGTATTTATTTATTAACAGCTTTGACAGATTTCACAAATTTAATCAATTTAGTACAAAAAAGATACGTTTTACATATGTTATATTATTGTCCAATGAATAAACGTAATAGTTTTAGACATCACAACCTTTGTTTTTCTACTGTATTACGTGTGCTGTGGATTACAAAAGCGTATTCAATTGCATTGGGGAAGTTGTGAAGATAACGAATAATTTAACCGTGACTAAATTAAAGTACAAACAAAAGTGGCCAGTGTGAAGTGTTATCTTATTTCCGACGTGGCCGAGCGTCGACGGAGGTCCGATTGAGCCGATACGTTCAACGTGTAAACGTCATCTTAGCATTGGCCGTGGGGAACGAGGGATTGCGGAATCTGTATATTATTATTACTATAAACACGATTTTTTTTTCGACCCTTTTGTTGGTCCACGGCTGGACCATGTCTCCTCTCATAGTGAAAGGAATTTTGGACTTAGTCTACCACGCTGGCCAATTGCGGATTGGTAGACTTCACACGAATAAAAAATGGTTTATATAAATGTACAATATCGACTATTCGTTGATAAGATAAATAATTTGACGATACATTTCGTCTAGTTGAAAATAATATTAATAGGTAATCGTGAAAAATGTAAATATGATTTGATATAATAATTTTATAAAATACCTCAAATGAATCCGTAGTACAAATTAATGTTTTGTCTTTGTTTAAGTAGTATAAGTAACGTAATAGATTTTTAACAGAGTTCTTTTATTTTAGACCGATCCTGTGATATACGTATTGCTTTGTAATGTATTCGTTTTAAGCTACTAATATAGATATTTATGTATAATAATCTATACAATTTTAGGTGTAATATTGATTTTATTATTACTAAATATGAATGTCACTATATATGCAGATCTACAAGTGTTTATGAGAAATACTTTTCGCTGTTAACTTAGGCTACGCGCCATATAAGATATTTCGTTTCGCTTTTGTTTTAAAGCGATTTCAGTGCACCGTAGGAGCTCTGCCTTATCACACACATCACACACTCGACCTTATTGTCTGTAACATAAACGTCATAGTTGATTGTGTTACGATTTTGGAAGGATTTAATCTGTAAAGACAATCGGCTTACAATCTCTGAACTTGCCTGCTGTTTAATATACACGGTATAGAATGTTTTATAGGTTTATTTGTTAAAGGTTACGCATCTGAAGCGCATTATTTTATTCAACATGTGTCACAGCGCTATTGGATTAACAATTTCAATTTATAAACAGACCAGACAGTAAGGACGTCGATAAATTACAGAGCTTCCGATGCTCTTGTAAGCACATGAGTGCAACAGTGTTAGAATCTAGAAAATTCAGTGTTTAGTATTTAGTACAGTTTGCCACAAATACAGTCAATGCAATGTATTTAATTTACTTATGGCAATTGTGTCCTACTTTGCATAATAACAGGTATGGACGTGTATTCAAGTGTAAAAACCATTTTATTTTTACTATGAAAATTAAAAACACCAACTCGAAATTCGATTCATTATGATTCCTCAGGATTGTCAAAAGAGAATGAAAGTGGAAATATTTACTTAGTAATTTGCACGTACAAACATTCCAACAAACAATGAAATGAAAAAAAAACGGTTGTTAACTCTTAACCCTATTCTAAATTAATATCGCGGTGGAAAGCTTGATATGCGATAGCTTTACTGAAGTCGATGGAGTGGGCGGCACCAATAATGCCGCCGTTAACAACAACTAAGTTTTGATACTTGTTATTAATGGACGAGCTCTGCTCCGGGCGTGCGGATAATTAAATTTCCACTACAGAGTACTGAGTTTCATATCCTTGTACTCTAAACCGAATATAATGTTACCTGTTTTCGTAAATAAATTCATTGCTTAAACGTGAAAGTACAGTATGCGGTTTGTATGCGTGTAGCTACGTCAATACTGCCGTCAAAACTTTTTTCTTCAATATTCGTCAATCTTTGTTGTCACCAAAATAAGCATTCTCATACTCATTCAAATAATTGGCAAAGTACTTTACTGAAACCTGTCAATTTTACTCAGAAGATACTTCGTGTTAATAAAGGTAGACAGCACTCGTTCAAATACAAATTCAAATTGTTTTATACGTTATAAGGTATTATACATACACTCAATGAAAGACATGTATGCTTTTAGTTATCGCTCTTGAACTCTGTTCGCCCTTCAGGCTATAGTAGACTGAGCGAAATAGCCAGCGAAAAAAAACGTGTATTGTCCTCGTGTATTCAATTATTGGGATTGGGCCTCTCCTCTCGAATTGTTCGAGAATATTCAACATATATAGTTTTAGAATGGGAGGTTTTAGAAGTCGTCTCAATTGTATGAGCGGTTACTATTCTGGCGTCGGTTTTAAAATGATTTCAAGATTTATTTTCACGACTCTCACCTAATGATAATGATAGGGAACAAACGCACGAAACGTAATGCCAAGGAATACGATAACGCTGACGAAAATTTGCCGTCGCGAGCTTTTCGTGACACACCAGCACGACAGGTGTAAGGTGTGTTTAATTTGATGTGTCATTCTTGAAGGGAACATGTGAATGTTCTTTCTGTAACGGTACCGACAACATTAAATTAGGCGCAGTTGTTAAGTGTATTCACATTCGAAAACGGTACGTACTCGTGTTAATGCACGCCCAGCGTTGGTGTGATAATGAAGTGCTAAAAGGGGAGCCGATAATATTGCGGCAGTCGTGAGAGGCAATGAGAAAAGCTCTGTGGCATCTGTTCCGAATGATCCGACGTAAAAACAACGAAGCGCTCAGAGTTGTCGCAGTATACCCGCGAACAAGTGTCTCGCTATCGATTCCGGTACGATTGGTCGCTAGTTCCAATGAACATTAGATAATCCAATCATGCAATGCCTCCAAATATTTTATTCCTAACTAGCTATCGCCGGCGACTTCGTCCCGTCCCCGCCGCAAAAAATACTATTATGTACGACATCACATTAGAAAGTTCAAAAATAACAGTATTTATCTACTATACAATGGATGTTATTATACATATAAATCTTCCTCTTGAATCACTCTAACTATTAAAAAATAGCGCATCAAAATCCGTTGCTTAGTTTTAAAGATCTAATCATACATAGGGACAGACGGCGGAAAGCGACCTTGATTTCTACTATGTAGCGATAATTAAAAGATAATGTTGTTATCTTTATTCTTTACATAATCTTTAATCGCCGGATCTTACTGCTCACGACAGCTTCTGTCTCAGGGTGAGTTCTACAGGTCGATCCAGGTTATCGATGCTCGCGTGTCAACATATCTCAACGAGTTTTACACGCGACACTCGATAAGTGAAGACTGCTCTCAGACAGGTAGGACATGCATAATCCCCGAGGTAAATAATTTCTGAAGAACTACGCGGCAGCGTAGGTATGCCATAGGTCTGCTACTTGATACCCTTGGCTTCTTTTGCAGCTTCTTAGAAATTGGCAAACGCACATGCTGGGTAAATATTCACTGACTCGGTCATTGCTCTCAAACACAAACCCTTATAACTTACTCGGGAACGCTGCGTCAATGCGAATCACAAACTTCCGTCGTCCCTTTTGAAACAAAAAAAATCTGAAATTTCACTAATAGCAGTTCCATCCAACAATCAAGAGTGTCCGGAGAGCGATACGGGCTTCGAACGCACAAGTAGAATGGACTTTAAGCAAACCTAATGTTACTGAGAAACCGAATGTATGTGGGTCGGATGTACGCATCACCTTACCTAAAATTCGGATATATTTTGAAAATGTTTACCCTTGATAAATAATATGTACCTATAGCCAGTGCCGATTAAATTCAATCTACAAATACTTTCCGATTGAGCCTTGTGCAAAAAAAAGAAAGTTAAAGCCAGCTAATAAGTGGGATGCCGATTGAATTTATAGTTCGAATACGAGATGAGTCCTCGGGGCGCACGTTCAACGTTCATACGGCAAACTGGGCGTGGCTTAGGAAGTTGTAAATTGTACTATTGACTAGGGAACCTGCGATGATACTAAGCTCGATGCATCTAATTCTATTTGCACTTGTACTCGCGTAATTATATAGACATATGCGTTTTGTGTTTAAATTAAAATTATTTTATTCATTATAAGGTACATGAAGATCATGTTTTAGTCATCGTACACGGCTTTGTGCACTCTTCAGACTATAGTCCGGGAGAAAATAACTTCCAGCACTCTTTTAAATAACAAAAAAAAACAAATTTATAAAACTATATCTATAGTTATACATAGATCCCAAAACTCGTGAAGTCACCGAGCCATTAATAATCCTCGTGACCGTTCTTCAATGGCATTCAACTTCGTATATATTTAAAATCTAACGATCCCAGATGCAGTAACGCCGTCGTCAGCACAATCAGTGGCGCGGTATGCTCGATGATATACGCACAGTTTAAAACGTCTTTCGTCAGACATTCGTCATTTGGAAGGGACGCACGTGCGCGGGGTAGCTTTGTAGTGAACGCGGAGATTAAGCGGAGGCGGTATCGAGTTAGTTAACAATAATATCAACTCCGCAAAGACATCATGTTGATTAGTCTTCTTCATTGGAATTGTGTAGTTGAGTGTGCTTTTGTTTTTTTTTTTTTCATTTCTACGTATTAAAAATTCCAGCAACGATCATATAAGCCATATGAAACGTGCGTCTGTAGTTTTAGTGATGATAGTAATATTCCAATTATGCTCAATGCGTAATATGTTTTTTGTCATGTTAATTGTATGTAGGTACTACAATTTTGATTGATTGTATAATACATTAATTGAAACAAGCCAACCGCGGCCGCCTGATCCACAATTAGACAAAGCTTTGTGTATTGTAGAGAAAATTTCACTGCCAAACACAGAAAAATACATTTATGCATACATTTGGCCGAGCATCGCTCAAATATTTGTATTGGGTGGGAATTGAACCAATAACATCCGGTTCAGCGGTCATAGCCACTGAGCATTAAAAGCAATGGTCGAATATTTAAAATCTAGGATTAACTTTCCTGCCGACTTTAATTAGTAATCACTACATGGTATAAAACAAAGTCGCTTTCTCTGTCCCCATATCTCTATGTATGCTTAAATCTTTAAAACTACGCAACGGATGCGGTTTTTTTTAATAGATAGAGTGATTGAAGAGGAAGGTTGATATGTAAAATAACATCCATTAAATAGTGGAGAAATACTGTTATAGTTTATATGGCAGAACAACGTTAAACGAGAATCAAATTTGTCGAACAACATAAATTGCACTCTGCGTCATCACACTAATATTTATAGGGGCTTATTAAAACGCTCTTACTAGCTCGCATCCTCGGTGTCGTCCTATATTTATCTCACACCCCGTCTAGCTAATTCCACACGAGACTTGTTTAGACGTCGCTCATTATACTTTCTTTGTGTACCGCCACTGAAATATTACATTTGCTTGAATTTCGAGAAAGAATACGCGCTACAATGCACTTTAACACTTTGCAGTAGAGTCGGCATTGGGTTGTTAGCATATTTTACATGTCGTGGTGAGATAGTTGAGAATGATCGAAAAAGCAACTGACATTAACACTGGGCATGAATAGATATTCAACCTTGTTTTCTCTTGGCGGACTGCTGTTACAATGGTTTGAATATAATTATTTAAATTATCAAAAGTAACTCTGCTCTGCCTACTGCTGTCTTACTGCTATCGTGTCAGAACCGCTGAATCGTTTCTGTTGAAAATTAATGTCGAGTCGCCTGTATTATTTGTTTATTTCAACTTTATTTCAAAATTGTGGGCTTCACATAGAACAGCCCTTGTCTTATTTGGTCTACCGCGCCCAACAACCTGTAAATCAATGACACAAGCAGTGCTACTTAATGGCAGATATAGGGTACAGCGGTAGTGTTTTGAATCTTACACATATTCAAGGCTCTACATGCATAATGTTACGCCTATTTTCCATAGCAATGGAGATACAGACTTGTAAATGCACATCGATATAACGTCTGATATTCTTGCCCTGAGCTCCCCGTGCTATGGATTGTATTGGACAATATAATTCAACCAATTTGCTCCGCTCAATGTAATCGTAACATACTGGACATCCACGTAGAGCCGGGTTTCCGCGCGTCAATGCTAATGTGTACACGTTCCGATGCGCCCAGAGTATTATGTTGCAACGCCATCTGGTTAAGCCATTATTTATATGTTTGGTGTATTCATCACAGAAGCGAATAGAAATATTTATTCATTTACGATGGTTGTTCAATAGACGCAGTTGAACATGTGATATTATATGCGCTAATATCACGTAGCGGGTGATATGACGTCTCCAAGCCGAGTACAATTACGAAGCACTCGTCTCGTAAATATTTGTCCCGGTATAATATTACCACTTCGGCATATATGTACCAAGAAGGTGGGTTCGTGACTGAAAAAAACACGTAAGTGCGTGCTGCTTTCCGACGGAGGATCGTAGCAATAAAAAAGTAAATTCTTACGATACTTACTATCACTATGAATATTTTCAACAAGCGCGCACCCTCGCTGCATACATTCCAACCTCTCCGCGCGAAAACGTAAACGTATTTGCAGCCACTGTCGCCACCTGGGAAACTCTCGAGACTTCAAAGTAATTTGCACTCTGAGAGCGCGCAAGTTAGCGATGCAGGTGTAAAGTGTACGTTTATTTTTACGTGGATAGAAGGCCGTGCGCGTTCCCATACAGGAAAGTTAGAAGCTGTTTGCACGTTTTCCGCATCGTAGTACCGCCGTGCAATTTGCTACGACGATATAGGGAATTGTGTGTGAGGTAAGGTAAATGTCGCCGTTTACCCGTGTGTTATATGTTCAAAGTGGCAAATGAGCTCGTACATAACTGTAACGGGGATTTTAGGTTACTATTGTGCTGTCACGCCGGAAACCTAACGGCGTAGGCAGGGAGCACTAAATCCTAAATATATCTATCCTTGCAGAGATGACATGCTTCCTCTACATTTATCAATCTCTTCATACATACTTGCCGGTAACGGATATTCCTGATTCTACCATCGACCAGTGTCTGAAGGATAGTGGTGTGACTCTGGTACCGAGTAGGCTAATCACCCACAAGGATTACTAACTGCGTGTTGAGGGGTCAAGAAGCTCCAAATATTACACGGCGGGAGACAATAAATATAAACAATAAAGTTTTCTCACATTATTACCATTCAAATTTGATCCCTAATTCATTATGTTATAAAGTGCAAAATTACTTAACATACAGCCTCGGGCAGCTTGAATACATAAACTCAACTTGTATAATCGCTGGTAACAATATTTCAACTCTATTACCATAAACTAAGGTCGAAAGTAGATTAATAAGCATCCTTTTTATAATTTCAAGATGCCTCTTCGAGAACGAATTAATAATGGTACGTAATTATTTTTATATTGCATTCGAGCTGATTTCAGCTTTAGTAATAGGATATAAGGTTCGTTTCGGATTATCAACTGTTCTTAGTACTTTACAACATTTATTGATCCGGTTTGTTTAGTAAATTGAAGGGAGTCCACTTGAAGGCTATTAAACAGTTTTATGTTCATCGATGAAGTATAGGAGATACTTGGAGGATTGACCTATTGATATAAATTAGGTACTATAAATATAACTCGATTGATTAACATGTTAATTGAATTACGGACTCTGATAACTTAATTCGTTTTAAAAATGGAATGGCTGCAGTCCCGGTAATGAAGTGGCTAGAGCTATGTATGTTTAGCTCTAAAATAGAACCTCCAGATAGAAGGGAAGAATATGTCACACATCTAGTAATATCACACTCAGATCAGTTTTATACATAAGCTCAGAAACATGAATAAGCAGATTAGGCAAAAATCATTACAACCTTTGCACGACAGAGCCATATAGTAAAAAACAGTGTTGCCTATCTGCCTATAATGACATGTAAAGCTTGGCACGATAATGCTCTTTGATCGCTCTTTATAAAAAAGTTGTAACTTTTTATAATCTGTATATAAGTTATAGAATACAACCATCTTAGTTCTTTTTAGGGTTTCGTACCTTGAAAAGAAAAAACGGAACCTTTATAGGATCACTTTATTGTCCGTCCGTCCGTCTGTCAAGACCCTTTTTCTCAGGAACGCGTGGAGGTGTTAGGCTGAAATTTGTAACAAATACTCAGGTCTATAATACCTTTACGAATATATACCTACAGGTTTGTACGTAACCCTCGATGGGCGAGTCCGACTCGCACTTGGCCGGTTTTTTCGTCCATAAGGTATCTTATCACTGGTCCCCAACAATCCATTATTTGATGGTAGAGATAATGTCAGGATTCCGTTGTGGCTACGTTTTGAAACTATACCGAAAACTGACGACAAACGAAATAATAACACTAAAAAACTAATTAGATTAGTGTTGCCTTCCATTACGAGAATAACGGACTTGTTTCGTAATTACCTTCCGTTGGTCGACACTTGACAAATACATTAAAAATATGCGTACATTCTGGAATACCGTATACAGAAACGAATGCGTGGTGAGTAAACAACAGTGTATGCGAGAAGTACATACAGGAAGTTATTCGTATGGTTATTAATATAAAGTATTACTTTAGCTGTATTAATAAAATTACGTTCGAAAGTGGTGGCCTATGAAACAATGGCAAAAATAGTAAATACTTAAAGTTTTCAGATATCTACTATTTGAAAGTAAGTCAGACGGTTGGGTACCTTTTATATATAAGCGCAAAGCACGTGGGATTAGTCGTCGGTCGGAAACAGTTGGAGCATCTCGATTTAAACAGCATTGGGATGTATGTAGCGGAAATAATAAACTGGCGTACAGACCACCACATGTGAAGTGTTTACCCCACATGTAATAGACATGTGTATAAACCCGAAACTGTACTGACACCTGTTAAAGTTCGATCACACGTCCATTGCTGCTTAGGATAAGGATGGCGCTGATCACAAATACATTTTTGTATAGGATAAGGATAGCGCTGTTCACAAATACATTGTTGTTTAGGATAAGGATAGCGCTGATCGCAAATACATTTTTGTTTAGGATAAGGATAGCGCTGATGACAAAAACATTGCGGCTATGGATAAGAATAAGGATGATCCCATATGCAGTGCTATTTGGGATCAGGATAAGGCTGATCATAGATCCATTGCTTTAAGGATGTGATTAGATTGCCGCTAAAGTTGTTACATTTGTTGGTACCCTTATTAATATAAAAGTTTCAAATGCAAGCCCTACTAATTTGAGTAGACATACGTAGACGCTGTGTAATCATAAATAGAATTGTCATTATTATATCTGTGATTTTTTATTTGTTATTCCTTAGCAAATAAACAGCGATTTATTTATTGAAATTATTGAATTGTAAAATCCATCCGATTACATCTGAAAGTATTAATTTAAAATTGTTATGCCACGTGGTCAACCAAGCGTCCGGCCTCCGTGTCAAGTATTCGTTACCCGTCGTTGACTGACCTGACCTACTGCACTAGGCATGGCTCGGCACTACAGCTGCTAAATTGGGCATAAACTTGTTTTCATTTATGGGGGGGGGGGGGGGGGTTGAAATAAAATTACCCATACGGCAAATCAACAAATACCATGGAATGAGTACCCAAAAAACTATGGCAACCAATTTATTTGACCCAAAAACTATAAGTATCGTTAATAAAAAAGCAAATTGTTTTGCATTTACACAATTCGCTCTCTCTTATAGTGTTATTATTATCATATTGTATAATATGCTATATCAAGTAGTACTGCATTATTCCCGGCTGCCGTGGTCAGTCACACAGTCAGATGTACCACCGGCTTTTAACATAGACTTGCACAAGTCTCGGTAAACGCAGTCAAATATCAGTGCCACTTTAGTATGCCGGAGTCAATATGAGATTAGTATACCAAATCTTTCTTTTTAAACTATATTTGACATAAGTAAAATATTCGTAACAAGAACTGGCTCCTTTCTTTTACAAATGTTACGTCTTTCTCGTAGTTCATTTGCTACAAATTCATGAGACTTACATACCATATGTTTGTTCGCTTCATTAATACCACTCTGCTTACTAATTCAAAATTTTTCTTCTGACAAAATTCGGTGCAATCGCAATATAAACGTGTTTATATAAAGTTGTCATTAAAATTAAATATGAGATTTTCATTACACTTACATTCCGCTGCGGAAGTGGAAAGACAAAGTGTGGCAAATTCCCGCGGGCGAAGTGCACTGCATCCGGTACTGGGATTACATAAAAAGTGTTTTCGTGTAAAAAAAAAAACGGATTTGTCTACCAGTCCACGAGTAAGAAGAGCGGTAAAGTACGTATGTATCAGTTTTTTTTATTTTTACACAGTATAAATAATTTTTGTTTAGGTTTCTAACGCTTCAGATCGAAGGCTTAGGCTTAGGGCTATTTCAGAAGAAATCTTACTCCTGGCAACGACTTCAAAGTATATAATTTTTTTTTTTTCAAAAACTATCATCCAAACCCCATATACCATAATTTTTACATAAATTACAATAAATAACAGTTTTATGGTTCGACGCAATGATATATAACACGGATGTAATTAATATATTAAACACCTGTTTTAATTAATCCAAAGTTAATTGTACCCACATTAATCCGGTTATATCACAATTAGTGTCCGGGTGACATCTTTACAATGTAGAGTTTCCCAAGCATGGAATTCGTGAGAGAATTATTTCTGCTGAGTAGCACGTGTCGCATAAAATATATTCTACTGTCGAGAATGCAACGGTATTCAAATTTTGTAGAGATATTAAACTTTACTAAATAGGTTTAATATAATTTTTACATCTCTTCTATACTATTTCCTCTTTCTACTAATCGTGGGTTTTTATATATTATTAGTCCAGAATGACGTTCAATAGATAATAAATGTACTAATTCTATGTTAAAGTTAATTCTAGGGTAGTCAAGCAGGTTGTTTTATATGGTTCAGTTGTTGATGCCACATTAAATTAACGAACGTCGTGTAGGCGACCCTTCTCTCCCCTAGTCAGCGGTACCGTACTGCATCTGTACATTGATATGTGTGCCTTGTTTTAGCAGGATAAATTACATTTTAATTCCTTAATATACACATCATGTCGGTATATATGACGTGTGTTAAATTATTACAATGCATGGATGGCAAAGTCTGATGTTTTATTACAATGTTACATTTATTTAAAATAACGATTAGGTAACTGGATATTTTTCCGTAATGTGTTCTTCATGATTAGTAAATGAAAAACTATCAAGAAAAACTTCCGCGACTGTTAAGCGGTCATTGTAGTCCATGAGTTACCGTGTAATGTTATTAACTTTAAACGGATTTGGTAATCGATTTAAGGTTGTTGACAGCACATTAGGGATACGTTGAAAATCCTTACATAGTAGTGCAGGCAATAGTGTGAATACTTTGCACGCCACTTTGCATCTGTGTTTTGCACTAAAATATATCAAAACTTTAAAATACATATGTATATTTTGTCATCTTCTATTATTACATTTTGTGTACTATGTAACAAGGAAACACATTAACGAACATTGTTTGCGACTCACAAACTAATATTCTACGCAATAAGAATTAAACATGATTATCTCTACGCGTGTCTACTCTGTACTTGTAAACTACCTAGCTACGCCGTAGTCACGTAGCTCTACGTTGCTACGAGCTACACATGTTCTTTCAGAGATGTAATAATAATAGTTCGTAACAGTAAAATGTAACCTCTACATTTTGTATGTCGTTTGCGTGTACTTTTGACATTTGGACATTATGTCGTGGCTAATTTTGTTTTTGAACTGTCATTTAATATCCCAATTTGAACGTAACTAACGGTGTGCTAACGGGTCTAACTTGATCAATTGTTGTGTGCTTACTCCGGCCCATTACATTTGCAACTCAACCTCAAAGAGGATGCTAGATATATATTTGATTGAAGATTTCATTTGAGAGTCTCATGTGATCATATGCTCAATGCAACAGTAGTTCCCAATTTTAATTATTTGCTTGTAATGCTTAGCCATTTAAACAATAACAATATTCTCGTTTATAGCTATCATTCCGTTGCTGCCTTACTGGGGACTCGTTAAATAAACTTTGACTGTATTCTATTAACGGCTCAAAATGTTAGACGAGACGATCCTGCGTGACTATACAGATAGTTTTAATTACTGTTAATTCAATATTGGCCTCCGGCGGCTGACAAACGGATTAGAATCAGCTTAGTCATGTGCCGCGACCACACTGGACAGGGTGAGGTCGACGAACTGGGGACTAGTGTGACCGACGCACGTGTCTCCATTTGACTTATCTATAAATGAAACAAGACAACAATGAGCTCAGTGCGGCGTGTTTAAGTATTTGTGATATGCAATGTGTTTATGTAATAATTGTTGTAAGCATCGCTACAAACAGAGTGCATGTGTAGTCGCCCTTGTTATAAACATTGTCTCATTAATTACAGTTACGAGACAGCGAGCTAACCGAGTTATCATTTAGGCGTTTGTCATAGAACAATGTGATGGAATTGTGACCAACTTTAATGTGATTTTTTATTTCTATAAATCTTCTGCTTTTCACTGGCTCTTTATTTATTTATTCACATCGTAGTGAGTTCTTATAAAAATTATCATTTAAAAGGATTCAAACATAAACTCATTTGAGTTTTACTGTATGCCCTGAGCCATCGACTTATATCAATTGGTAGTGACAGTAACAATTTTAATGTAGGGTAAACGTAAGAAACTTTTGTTGACGCTCTGCTACGTTGGTTTTACACCGCTCATTCAAGCTACAACAATAGGCTGTTTTTAATAGGTCAAGTCTAACGAGACCGTTAAGATTACGTTAACTTATTCAGTCCTCTAGTTTACATAGCTGTTTACCAACGGCCGACCAACCTCAGTACCAACATAAATAAAATGGATGGTGTGTCGCTTTAAGAAAACAACTTCATCGTCGTCAGTCCACTTCTATCGAAGCAAAAGACAAAGCCTCTGTATAGGCGCCAAAACATCTTACTATTATCCGAATGTGTCAATAGTACTTGTATGTAGAGTTGTATGCTAATATGCATTTTCATCGCATTACTCGTAAAATAGTTGTATGTAAAAAATGTATTAGTAAATGGGAAATTATCGTTTTTAATAATTTGTGAGGAGAAAGAATACTTTGAGCTAGAGACGGATCATAGTTCATTTTTGTAAGATAAGTGTTGATTTTTTTTATTACACAACATATTTCTCGGTACTTTTACTTGCTTGAAGTAAATATTTGTAAGTAATAAAATTTGACCACATCCGTTTTCAACGTAACTCAAGCGAAACCTTAGCACAAACGAAATCAAGTTTGCGCACTGTGACATCGTGCGCGGAAACCGCAGAATCCTTTTATGACGGTTTTTTATTAAAAATAAAATTTGCTTTGCTGTTGTTGCAGGGTTGACACATTTTTTATTTCTTTTTAATTTCTATTTCTCTATCTCTGAACCGTAATTTCACACCCGTGGCCTAATTAAGAACTTATGTAGAAGATTTAGTAGTTTT
>DWUN01001083.1:0-18208 GCA_018249975.1 Passova gellias
GGAAATGACAAGTATTCGATAGTACGTTGTGCTGCCGACTAATGTAAACGTAACGTAAAGGAAGCGTATTCTCGATACCGTAACATTTACAACTCTGGTTAAGTTCGTGCTCGGGCTATCGATAGCCGTGTATGGAATTGTCAAATTCCATAGACAAACAGAATTTCCTTTCCAAATTAAATATTTAACGCCAGTCCGCCAAGTACGCGGTATACCAACTTGGGTACGTGTACGGAGGACAGGTCAGCGGTCTGACAATATATCACGCATGAAGGCCCCAGCTTGGAATTCGGCGTGCGAATACCGAACGTGAAATTACCCGTTCCACGCCGGCGTCGTGCTTATGTTATAATTTATGTATATGCCGCTGCCAATCAAGGTATTTACGACGCGGTTACATTTTGAGGTTGCTTCGACGAGACTACCTTCGTTATAAATAATATGACGGCATATTAACATAATTAACACGTGTACCTAATTATTATTCTTATTTTCGAAGTTTCTCGGATACTAGACGAACTCACAACTGTTTTAACTAACTCGTCGCATAAGGTCTGATTTTATATTAAAATATTTAAAATCACTTGAACTGACTTTAATGATTATTATTACTATTTTATACCATCAGGCCTGAACCTTAATGTGGTAGGCAGAAAGTATTGAATGCCAAAAATCTCTATCCCTACAAACCTTTTCTTCTATATGAATCACCATATTCATTTATATACAAAGGTTTCGGAGTCCGAAAAGCATAAATACTTGTAAAAATGTTTGATGTTGAGCGTAATGTCCTAACAAATTACTTCCCACAAAATATTTCATCCATTATTACGCGTCTTAGATCTGTAAGCAAATGGTTTCCTTTCTAAAAATTTAATCTATATCAATAAAACATGTAAAGAGAAATTAACATTGTAGAGGTGAAACTGTAACAAATAGACAGATAAATACATTGTCTAGCGCTTACAATGTTAACATTGATTCAATTCATCCTATATGTCAGTTGCAGATGTTTTGTTGAGAGATAGACTGAAGTGATAATTAAACGCATACTGAATGTAACCTTAATTTGCTATTACAAAGTAAAAGCGGTTTGTAATACTGCTGTCTTTAGAACTGAATGATCTGTACTAAACTGGCCTGAACAGAACTAAACAGAACTAAACAGAAATGAACGGTACTAAACAGAAATAAACAGAATTGAACGGAACTAAACAGTAACAAATAGAAATGAACGGAATTAAACAGAAATGAACGGAATGAAACAGAAATGAACGGAACTAAACAGCAATAAATAGAAATGAACGGAATAAAACAGAAATGAACGGAATGAAACAGAAATGAACGGAACAAAACATAAATAAATAGAAATAACCGTAATTAAACGGAAATGAACGGAATGGAACAGAAATGAACGGAACTAAACAGAAATAAATAGAAATGAACGGAATTAAACAGAAATGAACAGAACTAAAAAGAAATAAATAGAAATGAACGGAATTATACAGAAATGAACGGCACGGAACGGAACTGAACAACTGAAACCAAATTGAATACTCGCCGTTCCTTCCAAGACCGCGGTCGATCAGACCTTCATCATAGCTTTTACGTTTTTCCCTCGCCAGCGGAACCGCTGCCGACTACCTCATGCATATTATTTATTTATTATTCTTTATTAAAAACATTTCAAGTATGAACTCTGGCAAAGCCTTTTGGCTAAATAAGCTTGGCCGCTGAGTCGGGGATTGTGGGTTCGATTCCCAACGAGTCTGAATCTGAAAAAACCTACATATACATTGATGAAATATATTATCAGCTATTGTTTCCATAGTAAAGGTTAGACGTATGCATGGTATTTTTCAAACACAAAGACGTTTATTTGCACAAATATGGGTACATTTTAGGATCTTACAGAATTGTTAGTTCAATCCATATTTTGCCTTTTACGGCGTACAAATTTAAGAAATACGATTAGAATTATGACAATCATTTATTATTACACTAAAATTATCATATATTTAAGAAAGATATTTATAATCAACATGTCAGATTTTTATCATCATTATAAACGCCCTACTCCTTCGAGATACTCATAATTCACGAGGGTAGTCATAGCTTCAGATTTTCCAGCTTTCAATATCTTCCGATATTTATCATCGCTCTCGATCCATTAGGCGGGGCGAGGCAGCTTCCGGTTTCCGGCGAAGGCTGTCGCGCCGGATGCGGGTACATACGGTTCTCGTTCACGGTGAAAAAATATAAATGAACCGGAGGATACTTCGTAATACAGTTCGGTTTCAGATATCATATAACGGTTTCTACAGTACGTCCTGCGATATTTAGCAATAGTTAATTTAATTTCAATCAGAAAGCTCTGATAGCCTAGTGGTTTGCAATTCAGCCTATCACTCCGGGGATCTGGGTTCAATCCTGGCACCCACCACTGATTTATTAAGTGCGTTTTATAACTTAAAATTTAAATATCACTTATAACCTGCAGACCTTGAAGATGTTATAAAAAATTGCAATGTTTTTGTGTGAAATCTGCCATTCTGAGCTTGGCCAAAATGAAATCCTCTCACTTTGAAAGGAGACCTATGTCCAGCAGTGGAACAATAAAAGTATCAAAAAATGTAATATCCATTAATCCGTTCGTAATAAATGGTATTTATAATTAATGTTTCATTAGACTGCATCTAATTAAATGACATTTTGAGATAATGATAATTTTATGTATGTTTCATATCAATATTTTCTACGACCTTTTACTCATGGGTTGTCTCCGAGCTGAACATTATAACTCCATTCCATTACACATGCGACACTAGCTCATATCTTAATGCGTGGCTCCACTTAAGGCTTGAGGGGGTTCCCGTTTGTTACTCATGCAAGATTGTCCATATATACACGTAGTACATTTATCATGATGTTGCATTGCTCGGAACGAGATAGGTGGGCTAAAATCGGTACGTTCAAATTTAAAACTGTAACTCTAACAATGTGCATGTCCCACTGTTGGGAAATATGCTTATACTAGGCCACTCTCACGTACGCACTTTGAGTCACCTAACATTCATGTAGTCCTAAGACTTTTATTAATTTAATGACCTTTAATTCCATAATTAGCGTGTTAAACTTTGAAGTTCATAAGCAGCTTAATTACGCAGAGGATGAACTTCAATGTTTTATAATTTGTCAGCATAATTTGAAATTCACTGACGAATTGCTTTCTCTCGTCTCTTCAACAACAACAGCAACCACAACAACAACAGCGGCAGCGGCAGCAGCAGCAACAGCAACAACAGTAACAGCAACAACAACAGTAGTCATCTCACGGTGCGGCTCTGACTGTGCGCGTAGATACTACGGACCTTTTCCCAAGTCACGCTGTTAAACAGCAAAGAACATAAATGTACTTTTAATCAATAATAATGCCCCATAATGTTTCTTCTGCACAAACTCAGTGTCACTGACGACTTACTGTTTGGCGAACTGGGGTAACACACTCCCGTGTGTCCACAGAAAACAACAGATTTTATTTTAATCTCATCGTAATATTTTTAATGCGTAGTAATTATTTACAAATATAGTAAAAAGTAATTTTCGTTGTTCTTTGATCACGACTATATATGTAAGTAGTGTTCACAATTATGTAGTAACTCTTCGCTTAATGCTCGGTTTCACTTAGGGGGCGTAGAAACATGACGTCAACTAATGGAAAATCGCCAACTTATAGAGAGAGACAAATTTATCGCGGGTCGTGAATCTCACTCAACTTGGGTGGTCTGATACCACTACTAATTGTTTTCGTGAGAAAACTACAACGGACGAGTATTGTTCGAGTTCCAGATGTAAAAATGTGTGCAAGTGGGATTTGAAACAATACAACATAGAGATTAAACAAGCAAACGCGCGCAGCATAAAATGTTTAGTCCTTAATGGAAATCGAACCCAGAACCGGTTTTGCCGTCTGGGTCTCTAATTCGACCACCCATCGCTAATAAAAAGTAATATTCTTCATTAAAATATATAAAAGGAAAAAATTCTTTATTTATGTAATAAATTTAGAAAAGGCATTTTATTTACCACTATATCGTTCTAATTCGAACAATCATGTCGGGAAACAAAGCCACGTGGTACGGGCGCGTCTATGTTGAATCGGAATGAAATGCGGGTAGGTGAATTAATTCGAGGCCGGTATCGCGATCCTTTGTACTCGCTCTTTTTGCTAACGACATATAAATTTACAACAGCTACCTATCTTAAATCAGCCCAATACTTGTTTTACCTTTTATAAATATAAGCATTTTGTGTTCTAACGGTTTCTTTAATGTAGATTGTTTTCGTCTGCAGAGTTCTTGTGCTGCTGTATTAATTTGTTTGCTGTTTAAAAGCCGTAATTGCACCCACAGTGATTTGATTGGCTGTGTATGACTAACCACAAGTGATTTGAATATTTTTGGAACGAATTGAAAAGTAGAAAAGCGCTTACGAAATTTCATGAAACTCATTTGTTATTATTATTATTATTTCTTTTATTGCACCGAAATTAATCAATTAATTAATCGTTATTTACGTAAAGAAGAAAATATAAGCATAATGAACTAGTTTTTTATGAGTATTCCTCTTACACCGTTTACATATTCCGATTTTATGTTATTTAGGTAGAAAATTTACGAATCGAATTATCTTGACCTTTGTTTAGTATATGACGAATTGCCGAAGACAGTAGGTATATTTGTTGTAACTCCCATATTTTGCTGCTTTGCGGCCGCTTATCCATCATTTCTGTTGAATTATAACTTAATAAGTGACGTAATTGTAGAAGAGGCAGGGATAAAAACGGGTTAAACAGAAAAATCAATACGCACTTAAGTTGACTGACGTGTCTTAATAGCGATCAGATCCAGGCCACGCTGTGGCTGAACTGTTCGTTACAATCGCCTTGACGTCTTGGATATACTCTATACTTGTTTCGCTAAAAGACTGAAACGCGAAGAAAAGCTAGCATTAATGTTTGTGTTTAAAAAAGGAATATTTAGTTAATGTATCGACTGATTTCTTAGAGGATATTTTTCCCTTAACACTCTGTTGGCTAGCAGTTGCTAGTTCCCTGTTAAAAAAATCTATCACTATCAGCCGTGTCGTCTACAACCTAAAAATTAAGGATAAGATGTGTTATAATTTCCGATAAGTTATTTCTATTCGTAAAAGGAATGTTTACTAACAAATTATCCATGATTTAATACGTCACACGAACCAATTAGAGCGGCCACGTAATGATTATAATGCGATTTCGCAACGAGATTTGGATTTTAGCATTCCCAAAAGCGTTCCGACCGCAACGGGAAGGCAGAACAATGTTATCCTACCCCCATAAATTTGCGATTTAGACCCCCTACCGTAATTAGGTAATCCGGGTGATTCAGCGCCCACGCTACGACTCCGACACGACATCGCCGTTCGATTGCTTTTATCGCGATATATATAAATAAATTACAAAGATTGATAAACATAACAGGCAAAAATGTGAGAAGACCGGGTCGAGAGCAAGAACTTTGTTGGGCGAGAGTGTGACCGCTTTGATGAAGATAAAAGAAGCGAACTAAGTTTTTGAGGATTGTAGACGTTGAAATGCCTCAGTATTAGACTTTGCTATCGGTTCAAAATGATTATTGCATATGCACGCTTACGATACTATTACAATATTTGTATTGTTTATCATTTGATCATGTAAAATAATAGTCTCCCTCTAATAACAAATCTTGGTCAAACAGAAAACCGGACTGAGTGGAAGCATTTCGCTCGCAGCCACGACAGGCGTTAATGGACAGGACCCTCAGTAATGAAGAAGACGAACACGATAACTAAGTCTGTCGCCTAAACAAGCGTAAGTTGGATGAATATTGCAGTGAATTAAGAGCGTCGTTAGTAAAACCGCTGGCAAAAAGCAAGCGCACATTAGCAGTTATCAAAGAATAAAGCGCCAGATGGCCCGGTCGATGAGTGTTAAATAACGTTTTATAATAACTTAATTTGCTAAATGGACAATCGGACACGGCGGGACTAATCAGCTAATTGCTTAATTTAATTCTAGCGGAAAACGACCCGTTACTTTGCGGATGGAGGAATTTATAAGGTCCACGTAATTGTGATTGCATATTTTCAGGCGCAGGTCGCCGTGTCTTGACCTACTTTGCTTTCGGGGATCACAAAGCTCATTCTGCGTTAATCTAGAAGTATTACATTCTCTGTGAATGCCAGAGTGTATTCGGGTATATTTTTAGACGTACGCACATTTTTTTCTCAAGAAGTACATGTTTAACGAACACGACATGAGCAAGAGAAGAGAAAGGAGTATTAATTAGTCTTAAAAATGAGAGTAAACAAATTGTCTCTCAATATACAATATCCTACTGCTGAATCGAATGTACCCATAACCGAAACGATTGTTCCTTATAGTGTGTGTTCCTAATGGGGTAGGCAGAAAGCACCGAGTGCCAAATTTCTCTGTCCTTTTAGAAATTATTTGTCCTTATTTATGGAAATAAATGACACGTTCAAATAAATTGTGAAACGTTGCATTATAATACATAGAATGTCAGAATTATAAGCGAATTATATCATTTCTGGTTCTATATCTGTAACTAGGAGAAATTTCGAAATGACCTGACTACAGTTAAATGAAGTTAAACGCAGTCACCTTCCATCCCATCGATAACCTGGAAATCATATCATCATAACATAATGCCAGTTTATACCGACACAGCTCTCACACAAAGGAAGCTTAACGAAGAAACATCATCTAAATGTGTGCGTCATATAATATTACTCATACCTCGATAAACACACACACACTCCAAATGTTTGCTAATATATCGTCAGGAAACGTCCAACCTATTAAGCCTCCGTACGAGTCCCCGACGGCCCCGCGGGTGCCATCGGTTAACTATTGACTGTGAACTTAGAAAACTGTTTGATTAATCAACGTGATGCTATAAGTGAGATGCATGAGGGCGGGTCGATACTTGCTGCTGGTATTACTCTCGATTTAGTCTGCAAGATAGATCATTGCTATCAACTAGGATACAATGAATACACTACTTTTGTACTGACATAAAATAAAGAGAGTATAAAATTAACATGCTCTTGCCGTCTCACGTGTTTGCCGAATGTTTAAATTACTTTATACTGAAACTTTGAAACGGAACAGTTTGGTGAAAACCGATTGATCAAACCATAGGATGTGGCTGGAATAATTCGTCTAATGTTAATGAAATTGAAGTTATGGAAATTGACAGACTGCAATTGAGTGAAAGATCTGTTACGCTTGTATTTTGTTTAAATTAAAATATTTCCAATTTGGTCTCGAGTTTTCATATCTGTTTCCTGACATTCTTCTATTAGGAGACATTTTAAATTGGTTAACAGTAGCTACTCGGCATTTGCTTCATTTCAAACTTGTTCTGGATATGGCTTTTGTGTACCTTCGGAAATGTTGGACTCTGAGTGCGAAAGAATTATGAATAAAATATTCTTCGTTATTTATCTGTATTTCAAGCCTATCGCTACAGAACACTCAACAAGTACAGTTCTGATCAACGTAATCTGGATAGAAACCCCACTCTTGAGATGCTAATCAGATATTAATCATGTTCTTCATTCGCCCGCTCTTAACCAAAAATCAAATTCTGGTAAATTAGAAGCCAGTTTAAGCGGCGAGCTCGTTAAAAGAATTGTTGCGAAAAACTCTTCAGGAGGTAATCCTTAATAAACTCCCTGGCGCCTTTCAGCAACTTCGGCGGCCATATTAATGAAATCGCCGTAAAAGAGACCCAAATTAATGGTCCCGCTATCCAACAAAAAGATTGCACCTCACACGTCCGTTCAGAAGCTTTGTCCCGAAGTTTTGATATAACGCCGCCCGCCTACTGAATATTTCATTAAGACGAGCATTTTTTTTACTTAAAGCACTCGAATTTGCATGTTATGAGTTAGGAGCGAGTCGCCCGTGATACTACGTGGTCTCCACCGTTGTAATGCTCAGTGTTATCGTGTTATTTTGCCTTATGAAACATTCCTTGAGCGGGATTTTCATGTTTTCTCTTTTGTCACCGAACTACGAGCGCTACACGATAAACTATATCATGTTTTGAAAATGACAAAACATAATATTCCTATTTTGATCATGACGTACTGGACGTAGAGGGTTTATTTTGTTTTAGAAGGTAACATTTCAGCGACATCTAAAAAATGTTATCATCACGCATATATTTTGGTACTGACGAAAAATTGATTAAAAATGTAATATATCTGGGAGATTTAAATGCCTTCAATATGTGTCTATTGTAAATCACCTCTCACCTCTCACTTTAGATTTTTTGTTAACACAACGACAGATTTAACGGTGTTCATTATCTATACTAATAATATGAAGCTGAAGAGTTTGTTTGATTGTTTGAACGCGCTAATCTCAGGAAATATTGGTCAAATTTGAAAAATTCTTTCAGTATTATATAGCTCATTTATCGAGGAAGGCTCTAGGCTATATCACATCACGCTAAGATGAATAGGAAAGGAACAGCAATAAAAATAATTTATATGGCACCACAACGTTTGCCAGGTCAGCTAGTTGTTAATATATTATACACAGGAGGCCCTTCACCCACCGCGTCCCGTCAAAAAAGGTCCTTAACGTGGTTTACAGAGAACACCCAATACCAAACATGTTTATTCTTACAGACTAAATATTTAAGTAAGTTTAATTTAAATTTAAATTTGACCAAGTTCTGTCCTTGCAACTGGAGCGAGATCCTGGACTAATTCACACTTGTAATGACAACAACTTACATAAAGTATAAGTATTCCTACCTAATATTTCTTCTCAAATCTTGCGCATAGAACTTTCTCCCATTACTCAAGAGCGTCGCTGTTATCAGTAGTCATACAGTTGGACGGAGTTCAACTAAGTTTTTCTAGTTGCTTCCAGAAACTTCTCTAACGTCCGTAATGGACTCGGATAATGGGTTCCGTCATACGCTTAAAGAGATGGACTTTATCTGCGTCTTTTCCCTTTATACTCTCGAGATTAGCTTTCGTTAAATTTGATTCGCTGAATTATTAGGTGTACAGCTGATTTGATCGTTTCTATCGAGAAAATTAAAAATATTCCTTTCTGTAAAACACATTGAAAGTATATAAACAATACCTCGATAATGGAATACTTGAATATTAATCTTAATACTTACACACTTATTGAAAACAGGACATCGTTATGGAAATATCAATCAGCCATACAGGCTGTTAGGTTACAATTTGTACCAATTACAGAACACTGAATAATCGACCTAGTCCAGATGGTCACAAATACGTGTGTGACTTCTTAGGGAAGGTTTCTATCTATCATGCTTTCCCTACTCTCTTACCTAGCGACCGTGTACTCAAGTTCAAGAATTGCAATCAGTACCACGCGCGAATAGAAAAACAGACAGATAGATACGATATTAAATAAAGGTTGGTTACGTCTTGTCATTACTTAAATAGCCACACTCCTGAGCACTCGAGAAAACATAGTTTGAAATTACAGACATATCAACTTTATTGATATGTATAGATTGTATGTATCATTTTATTATTTTTATTCACCTTCGCTGCGACCTTCCTCATGTTTTATTTGGGTATAAACAAAAATATTTTTATCTTATTTTCTTTCTTTCTATGAACTCCAAACAAATGCCTCACGATCTCGTCAACTCCTACATTAGGAATTATTATATTTTGTCTGTCCCTTTAATATTATACTTCTGTTGCTACAAAGTAAATTTTAAAATACACTTTTACGATACTGTTATACTTGCAGAATGTCTACGGAGAATAAACTTGGAAAATGATTTTACTTTTGCCCTTGAGCTTGAAAGTTTAGTTGGGTTTTCTTTAACTTGTTTATGCAACAGGGAATTTAACTCGCGGATAAGGAGCGAGTATTTGAAAAGTGTTGAAAGTGGATTGGAATTTCTGAATAAAGATATTCTTACAAATGGTCCAGTTTATATCGTTTCGGAGTGTTCAATCGTATTTGTTTATCGACCGATAACATGTGCCGCTTTATTACATTTACAATAACAATTTAGAATGACATCTACATATATATATATATATATATATATATATCAATTGTTAAGTGATCATTATTTTGTTCAAATTTGAACAGTTTAAGGTTACGTAATTTGAACCCAGAACATCCAAATGGCAGGCTGAAAGGCAAACCACAAGGCTATCACTGCTCACTCACTAGCGGTGCCTTCGGCGGTCGTCATAGCGCCGACATATTACCGACCGTGCTCTACTCTTTACCTTCTTTCTGAAGATATAAACATATTATTTAAATTGTATATCATACAGACGAAATTAAAATAACAAAATAATAGCATTATGCAAATATTAATACGTCAAATGTGCCATATCTATTATACTAAAGCAATTTCGAAAATGACAAATTTAATAATACCTTAAAAAATATTATTATCCGATATACGAAATAAAAGTCCGACCTTACACATAAAATCGAAAACTAATGCTACAAACAGGTCCGGATTTAATATCAGCAACGTAATGTAACACAAGTAATTGAAATCCCATTACCAGCGCTGAAAATGAAGGGCGGTCCCGAGCTGAGGAATCAGATGGCAAATAAAATGCGAATCGACCTTTTGTCTTGCCTCGAGCGAGGAAAGATTCAATTTGTCAGGAGAACGCGGCTGGGGCAAGTGACAAATGCGAAGCGAGAATCAGTCGGACGATTTTCTAAAATCTCTCGATACTATGAAATTATGTTAAATAGCAATAGTGTCTTGGGACACCCTTACACGCGCTCATCTGATGTCATACTAGACGGAGCCCGTACTACGGTGACCAGACGGTGAAGCAGCTGTTATAAGAATAGAATTATTAGTTATAAGAAAACAACGTGATTAGCTGTGAAAGATGGTTGCCAGTCCATGTCCAGGCAAACATGTCAGTCGTCAAGAGTAGCGTCATATCTGCGATTTGGATAGAACACGGCAGCGTCCACTTGTGTTCACATAAAACAGAACTAAATTGAACCTAAGTAACATCACGTGTGTTAGCCTACCGCACCTTTGAACTGGGATACATAATACAAGCCCTGCTACTCATTGGTAGAAATACTGTAGCTGTATTACTACAGGCATAAGCTTGACAGGGTCCACCAGCATAAATTGATATATTCAAATAATATTTAAATGATAATGGATGTATTCATTTGAATGTGTTATACGAAACCAATTTTAATAATGAGAGCTGTAATCTTGCTTAAAATGATGCCTGAATATATTAGAATACGACTTTTCTGGAAAATAATATCATTAAAATAGGGATTTACCTGTAGGTATGCAAATTAAATTGCCAGTTAACTGAAAAGTCGCGCTTACGTTTTTTGTGTACTTACGCAATAATTCGAAGAATACCAATAATTATGAATTTTAGCGCCTAAAAGAAATCGCTCGGTCTTATAATTTAATTTAATACGGATTGCTGACACGCAGAGGACAGCCTCGAGGGATATTCTGGGATTTTCGTCGTCCGACACCTGCCCAAAGATTGAGTTTCTTGTTTGTGAATTCTTATTGGAAGCGACGGCAGATTAGGCCGCGGACGGCCGCCGTCCTATCGGATCCATCAGGCCATAAGAATAGGACGATTCCCAGAAGTGTTCATTAATATTGGTAAGCATTAGTTGTTTCTTAAAATGAATTTAGATGAAGGAATGCCAGAATAGATATACAATGCGAGTGTTTATGGATGGCCGAGAGAGACCAAGATTTTTCTACCTTGACCAAATGGAATACTGGTTGACGAGGGAGTCAAGAGTCTCCAAAGATGACGTATGTGTGAAGAGTGTAATGAATATTTCTTCTACATTCCTCAGATTTGTAAGGATACATATTGAAACTCGGTGCATTCTGCATATCCCGTCAGGGACCTGGTGTGATGGTATAATAAGTTCAAAATACTTGCCCTTAGGATTTTTGTGTAAAATTTTAATTATTTACCCGCGAATACAAATTATTTTACGATCTAAATTTTTCGTATCTAACCAGATTAATCCTGAGTGTCGGTTTCTGGAACGTTGCCAGCTTCAACAAACTGCCCGCGTCCATTGTGATATGAACCTGATTGTGTACAAAGAAACATGATGCTCGTATTAACACAACGAGTATAAGATGCTTACGTATTTATCAAAAAAAGTCTACGCAATTCATTTCAACGCTCATTTTACTCCACGCAGCTGTAAGAAAGTAAAAAGGCGATATGCTCGAATGGAACGTGTCGAACGAGGTAGCAACGATGGCCCTGGGAAATCTATTAGCCTCAAAAACAAGCAGCCTTCGATTCCCTCACGTGTATCTTGTGTATTTGTATCTTTTTCTGTTTTATTTTATTCTTTTAATACCAATGTTACTCTTGACTGTATTTTGGAAACAGGCATATACCACTGTTATTGTAAGCATATCCCACTGTTTTTCGAAACACGCTGTCCGGCTAAACATTCCGACATTCATTACTACTTTTATTGTATTTATTCTACATAGATTGCTATACAATATACTGGCTTAAAAGAAATTAGGGTATAAGATACTTATTCATATTCGTTTAAGTACAAAGCTGCAAAGTTGCAAAAAGACCGGAATAAACACAACAATATTAAAATTGGACCATTTTATACCTTGGACCTTTCTGTTAACCAATTCTTTACTTTACTATCCTGGATTTTTACCCTTTATAGTTTAACACACGCATTATTATATAAAGAAAAATCGAATTGAATTTGAAACAGTTCCCGCTTGTCTGCAGTATTTATAAAGATTTTTTTCGGTACATTTATTATTATGTTTTTTTTTTTCTTGTTTTCTGTTTATAATCGTTTATGTTGATATCCTTTGACTGTTTTCTTGTTTTTAAATATACCCGACGTAAACTGCCGGTACAAACGTAACAAGACAACTATCGCTCCACACATTAAGATAGGGCCAGACAGACCTCGCCGTTTCTGTTTACTTCGCATTCCGCATACCATTTACATCGATCGTAATCAAACCCCTCACCTGTATTTGCATAACCCGTATCGCAGCACCCTGTTATTATGTTCTACGTGTATAAACCTAAAAGGATAAGCCTCTTGTTTCACGTGCAAAGCGTAACGAAAATATAAGACAAGCCAGTTATTAAAAGAGATAAATTGGTATCAATTATAACAATAATAACAATTCCGCACGCGACTATCTGATTCCAAACTAGGAAACTAAGCCTGCGCTACGGTGACCGGAAAGTCATGAATAATGTATTCTAATTTGTCTTGATTAATTGACCGTGTAATGATTTCATGCCATTATCGTCACCATCAACAAAGAACCTTCCAGAATTTTGCTATTTCTATAACCTAAAGAGAACAGATTGTATGCCTGTAAGTGATATTTGAGTAACATGTAACAGAATACAATAAACGACTACTTTTACAATTGTCAAAACGTGTAGCTTTTTTAGCTAGCTAAGTTTGTTTCTTGGAAAACTATGTAATCCATCGCTTGTCGCTTATCCGTTTGCGTGAGACCGGTTAGTGAAACTAATTCCTTCATTTTACTGCAATAACCTTCATCCCATAAAAGTTACTATAGCTGACGTGTTCGGCGGCCAATTTCGCTTTATGGTGCCAGGTGAGATTATTTTATAATGAAAACGTAATGGACGGAGGAATTAGATATTGTCAATGTTTCAAGCCCAGTATTAGTATATCAAGCAGATAGCCCAGTGGTTTGAAATCCAGCCTCTCACACTAGGGGGGTCTGGGTTCAATTCTGCCATGCACCTTTGAATTGTTACGTACGTTTTATAATTTAAAATTTAAATATCACTCGCAATAACGATGCAGGACAACATCGCGAGGAAACCTGCACACCTTAGAGATGTTATAAATTATATAATATTTTCTGAGGTGTGTGAAGTCTGTTGACACGCACTTGGCCAACGTGGTAGACTATTGTCTAAAGCCCTCTCGCTATGAGAGAAGACCCGGTCCAGTAGTGAACTGATTAAAAGGTTCAAAACCAAAGTAATTACCTTTTTGTTTCAAGTAATAGACATTTTCCATTACGTACTCAAATGAATATAACACTGGCTGTATAACAATGCGTTTCCAGCTCTTTCTTTCGAATGAAAACTGTCACGACGACCGACCTCGTGTGGGGTCACTCGCGTCTCTATCTTAACACGTAGCGACTGCGCTTCATCCTGACTTCCGTTTCACACTTTTCAGCGGCGGTAATCTGCGTCACAATCAATAAAGCGGCCGGAATACGCGCACGTCGCTTCCTACCGCATGCTTCACAGACAGCCGACGGGCATGTATCTGGGTCGCTTAATAGACGGTCACACGCAGACCAAAGACATTAAGTAACTAAAGTATTGCCTAATAATAATTGGGGCGATTCCACATATATATACATATTATGATCTGATTTCTAATAAAGCCATTAAATGTCTGTGTTATAGTATCCGGATAGCGGTTATGCACGAAACATGGTTATAAATGTGTTTCCTGGTTGGAATCGAGCCCGCGACCTTCACTTGAACAGTCAGGGCCACTAACTACTAGACTAAGAGTCCTGAAAACTTAATTAATAATGACAAAGCCCTTTACCAAATCTGTTTTAGATAATAGGCTCTGTGGACTATGTTTGAAAGTCTCCTTTGAAGTGCTCACTGAAAGATCGAATACAGCTTTGTTAAAAATGTATAATAAATGAATGAAAAATAATAAACGAATGAATGAAAAATAAAAAAATAATAAAACGACGTAATAAATAAAATTTAATCTTACGGCGAACGAATAGGAGCGATTTCTTAAGCACCATCATAAATACAAGCTTCTAGAGTCCTTTCGAGAAGAAGTCACCGTGCCCAACCGCAAACTCAGTCCACGACCATAAATTTCACTTGGAACATTTTCCACGTTTTGTCTCCAGCCGTCACGGAGGACCGTGACGTAGAAATATGGCGGCTACGTGACGACTTAATCCGTCCGACGGGACGCGCGAGGAAATGTGTAAATAATTTTTATTACCCACTTTTCAGAACTCACAGTGTTACACTATCCGTTTCATATGTTTCTGTGTCTCTCACTAAATTTATCGCATTGCAAATATTTTTCGACTCTTTATTTGATATCATGATAAGTATTGACTCATGTGTGTGTCTTTTCATTTCAATATATAAATGACATTTTTTTTTCTACGTTTAAATATTTTTACGATATCGGTAACTAAACTATCTTTTTTAAATATTTGGCTATCTATGCTTTAGAAATAATCGTTAAAAATGCTTTATACGTTTTAATGCAACGCAGTGGAGTTTACAGGACTATTAATAGAGTGTATTTAGGGTTTCTTCATGAAATTTTAAAAATACGTAGTAAAATACTAAAGATAATAACCGCAGGTGAAACCATGGTCACAGCAAGTGTGTATAATATGCGGGTACCTAATTATAACGAATGTCTGTTACTCAAACTAAAAGTAGCAAAAGACCAGATTGAAGGTAGTAGATTTAAATTGGCTTCATTGTCTTACGTTATTTTCTTATTTCATAAATAATAAAAGCATATTTGTTCGTAAAATTATAAATGAATATTCTACTAACTCATACTACCTTATAGAGTTCATGATCTCCAGTAGTCAAACACCACTGTCAAACTGAAATTTATTTTGAATAGTTTGACACGGTCTCTGGCCAAGAATTCACACATCTCAAAGTATGGAGATATTTTAACTGTGCAGGTTTTCTCACCGTAAGTAGTAAACTGAAAATATAAAAATCTTGACTACATCGTTAAAAAGAAGAGTTACTCTCGAATCAAGGGCATCTATTGATTCAATCTCATCTCTTGAATCAGTCTCATCTCTGGAAACAATCTAATCTTTGTTCTGTACCCTGAGACGTCTCTACATACGAGCACTCCTCGATTCACACGTAGCATCAAATCAATAGCCCTTATCTCAGCCGTGTGTATAGAAATCTACGATGCAAACACGCGATAGAGAGGCCTTCGAAGAGCAACCTATCATCAGAAAGCTGCATCAAAGAACTCCGATGGACAAAGTTCTGATATTTGGAGCGAGTCTCGCCAACGAAAACACTTATTCAGTGCGAGCGCAAAGGGTTATTCGAAACTCCCTACGCGTTACACTGAAGGAGCGGGAAAAATCGGGTTCCTTTTTCTTTCGAGCGCTTTTCAGCGCATGAATAGGGTTGTCAATATTTTCAGCGGCGTGAATGGGTCTACGTAGTTGATGTCAATGAGGGCTTAAGTGTGAGGGCGGTGTTCCACGTTGTCGAGATTAACGAATTATGTCTCGACTGCCTCAATTTTTAATATACGGCCTTTGAAAATATTTTGTATTTTTTATTACGATAATATTTTGATAAATTAACCCTGCACATTTTATAGTTCAAAATGACAACACGTGTTTATTTATATCTTTTTATTTTTCATTAAAATGTGTTGTAAATTTCATTGCAGCCACGATAAATATTTCGTTTATTTCAAAACCATTGAGACACTTTATATTTTTTCTCTCGTAAACGTCAAAGTCACCTTCACTATTTGCTTTCGGTGAACAAACAAATTGGATAATCTGTGGCCGATGTCGGAAGCTATGGAACATCGCGGTATCACGACTAGTCATCTTGTCGAGATGGCTCAAAGCCAATTAGATGCGGCGACAACGCGAGAGCCACGATACGAGGATGAATAGGCGCTTTGAACCGCCTTTCTCCATACAAAACTTTGTTATACCGAACTCGACGGTAGGTATAGAATAGACAAATTGAATGCTTTGACAGCCAAGAGCTTCCCCATATGATATGATAAATAATAACAAGCAGCGGTAGCCCATGGTTTGGATTTCTGCCTCTCGCTCAGGGGGTCTGAGTTCATATTCTAGCCGAAGTCAAAGATGAATATTTTTAACTGTTCAAAGTTACGTGCGTTTAAGATTATAAATTTACAATTAATAAGACTCCCTATAACAGTAAGATGAGGAGGTTGAAAGATTAACAAAAATAATAACATAAGTATAAACGCCAAAGTAACTACTAAAATTGATTCTTTGAAAATGCTTTTCGTGTGAAATTTAATTTTGTTTCAAACGAGTTAGAGATACCTCTACGATAGATCATTAGTTCGAATGCTTGGAGCATCAACGGTCTGCGGCGTAATGGAACGCTACCGAATAAGACCTAGATTTTATTATTGAAGCGATAGCGGATATCAATTTAAATAGCGATCAGACAATGTAATAAAATGTTCCACACACATTGTTATGTTATGTTACAATTGTGTTAGTTTTTACGTTATAACCATTTATATCAAGTGAAATATTCACAATACTAGTACTTATACTACAACTAGGGCCATAAAAGGGCATCAATGACACGCGTTGCAGAATGTCATATTAACAATGACTTACTTTACACATGCACATACTTGCAGATGCATATACTTGCACCAGGTGCTTTCTGCCTAGCCCGTGAGGGACCTGGCGTGATGTTATGTATCTATATACTTTATAGATCCATGTACTGGCAGAGCGGTACAGAAGTAAATGTCGTCATCGCACAAATGTTTGTCCCGAGTTAGGAGTGGAATACACGATCGCTTGGTAAGCTCGACCAAGAGGCCATATAAAGATTTAATTCAAAACGCTTCTCTAAGATCCAAGCAAGCAGCCTCACGGTGATTTGTAGTATGAGGGCAGGTGCGCTCTACGTGCAAGTTGGTTTCTTCCGCACGTGGCATTAACACCACCTAATTATATTAGCGTTACTCGCTTTGGCTTTTGCTCAAAAGCTTTAGACTTACTCTACTCGCCACGTGTATCTTATAAGTCAGTGCTTCCTAACTTTTGAAAAAATGATTGTAAGTCCGCAAATTAAATCATAATTTCATTGGTAAGTTTTGCAATGTTTTAAGGTGCATAGAAGTAGTCTTACATCTATTTCTAACAAGTACCATTCCTGCTGTCCTGTTACTGATAAATACGAATCGACTAATTCTCATTAATCCTACGAATAATAGTGTTTTTAGGTTGGTTTCAAATGTCCATGTTCCACTCGGTATACATAATTCCAAAAC
>DWUN01001084.1:0-18202 GCA_018249975.1 Passova gellias
TTATATTATAATTATATTATATTATAATTATATTATATTATATTATAATTATATTATATTATAATTATATTATATTATAATTATATTTAATTAATTACTTAAGGACGGCCAGATCATGAGTACCGAACAGATGTAGAAGTGAAAGAAGTTAGTCACGACAGCAGCGGGTGGTAAACTTTACTTAGCCTACCTCTGTGAGAAATAACGTACATACGTTATTTCTCAATCAAATCTCTTACATTCTCTTATACATACATTATGCATAAGAGAATGTAAGGGATTTGGCTGTGACAGAGACTAACCAAATGCCGAATGAAGTAATTTAAGTTTTGTTCTTGACAAGAAAATTGTATGAACGTGAGAATAGTTTACAAATGTATTATGTTGAACCTTCCAACAAGCGCTGGAATTAAACTTTGAATGAAATAAAAAACAGTTTGTCGCGGTTTCTACTCATACTCGTATATAAATACATTTTAAATATAATGAATGTAATCAAGCTGTACTGCCTTTGCGAGGATTTTTATTAAAGCAATGTTCCTTTTCCTTTTACAAATGTTACGAGCTCACCAAACTTGTAGCAAATAGTTTCGTTGCCTTCGTTCCCGGAACATGCTTCCGATGTCGCGTCTGATAGCGGTACGTAACGACCGTCTCTCTTATCCATTTTTAGACGCCCAGAGTCATACTCTCTAATCGTATCAAGTGCCTGTTCATCCACGCCGTATATCGTAGATAGATCCAACACCGGGGTTTGATAATTAATCTGCAAAATAAAATATTGAAAAGCCAGTTACTTTTTCCTGAACCGGCACAAGTAACTGGATTAATTACAGGTCAAAGCTAACTAAACTAAGATTTATAGAGTATAGTAGCTATTATCAGGAATTTTTCGAATTGTTTTCAATATAGATATAAAACCGATTTTTCGTAAACTCCCATCATTCCAATAAAATGCATTTGTTAAACATTACATATGCAAAGAAACTATCCTCGTCAATATTTTTGTATGATAGTACATGTCAAGTATGAGAGCATGTTGGAACGTGGGTGTAATATGAATGTTTCAAGCTAAGACGAACCTGTTCTGGTGGCATGACGTTAGTCGTGCAACCGGCATCATGAAAAGTTTCCGCTCTGGAGAAGTTTAGACAGCGAATATCAGTAAGTTTGAGGTAGAGGTCGTCTTCAGGTACGTTTATAGGTATACATCGAGGATCCTTCTTGCCCTCCGGGTCGCAGCAGTATTGTCTCTTTTTGAGGTAATCAACTGAAATATTTTACTAAATATCATGATAAAAAGTGACAAATCGATCGATCGGGCTGGAATTAAAATCAATAATTACTCATTTGAAAAGTGGCAGAGGTTATATTGGGGAATAAAGATTTTAGGTCTCAATAATGTCATTATTACTTATAATAAACGAGTGTATTCAACTATATGATGCAGCTTTAAGCTTTACGAGCTTAATTTTTTAATTACTTCTCATACTTACATTGCCCGTTCAATGCGCTGACATCCATGTGGATAAACTTAAAGAAATGGGATGCAGCTACGTTGAAAGTAAATTTGTCCTCCACTCTTCCGGTCGTCTGTAAGGTTGTGCGTACTTTACGAGCTGATGGCAGTGGCTTTCCGTTTGTTGCTCTTCGGATACCGCCATCTACTTGGATAATGTAATTTTACTATAAACTCAACTTCGAAGTAAGCCTTCGCCTTGCAAAGGATAAAGACTGAATCCAACAGCATATAGCCAAACTTCCCTAGTTCATGAGGCACTTGAAGAAGATTACAAACTCCGTCATTTCCTTGGCTTGACGTGCATTAGACTGGTTGAAGTGAATTATGTGTCGTTTGTGTATGTGGGTACTTGATTTAAATTTTTGTGTTTTAAAAAAAAGGGGAAGTCGAAGATTACTAGAAAAGAAACACTGGGTAAATTGTTACCTTGGATGAAACAAGGTTTTAGATCTGAGTTCTGTCATAGCTAAGGGGTTCAGTAAAAAGGATGAAGTTTTCAAGATGATAATTTGAATATGATTGAATCATTTGAATATAATACATAAATTCAAACGTTGAAATTAATAGTTCGAATTAATTTAAAGGATTTTCACAGGGTTCTTTACCTTATCGAGTGTCCATTCGAAACTCGATAGCTTCAAGTTGTCAGTTTAGTTTCTTAGAGTGTCAACGTATTCTCCGTCTTTGTGAGTTTCAAGTAGTTGAGAATTCTTGGTGTGATTTGAAATTGTCTTTTAATAACTTTGGTAGGAGAAAATACAAATTGCTATTTAATACATTAATTATTCTAATCACGCAGCGAATGTAAAATATGTATGTGCTTATAATATGTAAATGAGAGATATTGAGACTGGTTTAGTTTGGAAGTGTTACATATTTTTTTAATCCATTGATTTATTATTACGAGTATAACATGCATTCGGTGACATTAATTCGGAAAATAAATTCCTAGCACGCTTCCATATTAATTTTGATAGAGGACTTGGATGGGGTAGTTTCACTGGGAATGCGTGAAAATCGAACCTACGACCTCCCGTGTAGCAGTAAGGATCTCTAAACGCAAAAATCGAGAGGTCAGTCAAAATAATGTTATCAAATAAAAAATAAATAAATAAAAATAAACTTAAAATCTTTAACTGTTTCCTTAACAGAACTATAGGGATACCAAAAACTTACCTTCGGGATAGTCCGGTTTCATTAGCCTGGAGTATGCTCCTTTAGCGGCACCCGTCGAAGGATATTTGTAATTATTGCAAGTACCATTAACGCGACTGCCCTCGTGAGGTGCGCACGTTATTACGTCGATTGTGCAGGAACTAAAATCAGTAAGGATATAACATAAATTGATGTTAAATAAACAATGTCTCGTATGTACTGATATGATTAAATTCATCTACTATTAATAGACCTAAATTAATCATGTTTTGGTTATATTGTATACAATGTTAGAAACAATATTTCAGTATAAATAGATGGGGGTTTGACTTTATTAATTATAGTTGTCGCGAGATTGTTGTTATAGATGAGCTAAGTTCATTATCATGGACTCTTTTGTTGCCCCACTACTGTACCAATGAGCCAGCCAACCACGCTGACACACTGACAGTTTCATACTTTTTAGAAAAAGATGGAGAACTGTAAAAAGTTTAGATGTACTCCCGACTCTTTACACCATATGTAACTTTAAATTGGCAGAGGTGCGTGCTAGGATTGGTACTTCGTACCCCAGAATGCAAAGCTGAAATCATATCTACTAGAGTTCCACTGCTTAGTGCTAAGTTATAAGTTATATACTAATCATAATATGACTATTTCTACAACAGTAGGTATTAGATGCTGCGTGGGTATGTAGGCAAATTCTTCAAGACTCACTTCAAGATCTTTTTCAGCCGCAGCTCCTTGATTCTCGTGTCTTCGACTTTCTTCCCATTATACCGTTCGTAGAGAATGCCGTTGGCTTGGAAAAAGATTGCCGTTAAAATTGTAAATTCAAATAAATAATTCATTTTGCTACAAGCGGCTTTAACTCGGAGCCCTCCCAGCTGACTGAAACTAAAAGGGAAATTATGTTGGAAACAATCCGCTCATGTATTTCACAAACAGCAGCAAATTGCACTATCCTGTACTATTGAACAATAGAGGATCTTACCCAAAAAACAAAACAAATCGTTACTTGCATGATTACTTGAAATTGTTAACGTTTCTGTAAAAAAACCTTTTAATTAATTACATTTTTGTTTATAAGAGAAGTCGATGTGTTAAATTATGTATATGTGAGATATGTTTCAAAACATACTTTTGATATGAAGTAGATCATGCAGTTTTTTTGAAGTTGATCAGAAGTTTTTACAAAAATGTAAATAGATCAGTCTGAATATTTAAGCAAAGCAATGCCCGGTGCTGTTGTTGATAGGTGACAGCTACAGTTGCTTGCTAGTGATATTTTTGATATTTTTCCTGAAATCTGTTACAAATAGTATCACTTCTACTGCTGTGATCTGATAATAAAGTAGCCACTGAGCCGAGCGATGAAACGTTTCAGTTAATCGGAAACTAACGGAATAAACTGATAAAAAGGAATAAACTACATATATAATAATACATTTATTGTAAGTACCTAATCTAATATTTACCTGTTGCTGGTAAAGTTGACTAAATACAGAACAGACGTCAAAACATCACCAACTCTCATTTGTATTGCTCAGAAGAAAGATAAAATGTTTATATAATGGTGGCGAGAGTTTGTTTATGCTAATTAAATTGTTCACAAATTTAGAAGAAGCAAATCCCCTGCAATGCGTAATTTGTAGCAGGACTTAGAGTTAGAAGTTTACATTTTAGTAAGCAAAATTATGTACGCCGCCTGAATAATTTGACGCTATTTAAAACTGTAGGTTTTGAATTTAGTGGATTTTTAATGTTCTCGGCTTGACGTCGCCTTAAAGAGTTTTGTTTATTTGCCTCTACTACCCTATGTCTTCCAAGTGTAACGTTTATAAGTATTAAATTTGGTGACACTCTTTTCCGCATACAAATCTGCTTTTGTATCGACTGGTAGAAAATGCTTTGCGGAACTACGTCTGCACTTTATGTTAACAATAGGTTATTTCTAGACAAGCGTGCTACATCTTGATATTGGAATATAAATTCAAAATTACAATTAGATTACATTTTAAAATTAGAGATTAGCTATATAGAATTTGAAAAATATGTTTTTAAAGAATAAAGGATAAATAAAGTCGCTTTTACATCGGGTTCTAAAAATAAACAATAACAAACATTCTAAGGTATAAAAAAATACTGCCGAAATGATCTTATTAAATATGATCGACTGACTCCTAAGAAGCTGTAACTCGAATAAATTCAAACGATTTTCAGTATTTTCTTTCTAAATAAAAACTAAGGATCAGACAGCTGCGATTTGAGCAAATAGACGAATAAACTACCGGCGAAAATAATCTGGGCGATTTTTTAAAAGGCCAAGTTAAAGCCGTTTATTCTTAATGTTGTGTTTTCGAGGCGAGGCACGCTCCATCGCAATCCTCGTAAGCCTCCTGCTCATGTGTTGATTAAGAATAATTCAGCTATGTGAATCCATCCTTTATATTTTCGTCTTTTTATGCCATTGTGACTATTTATAAATACCTTTTCTTTAAAAATGAGCAGTGTTGCATGGCTGTCACTTGGTTATTGAATTCGAATGATCTGTAAAATTAATATCTAATATATTTTAAATGATTTGTCCATTTACACATAAATATATACATATGTGTATTAAAAATTGATTTTTCAATTAACGCTGTTGATACTCCGTTTTGACTTCACTCCCATTCACGATCATTTATCTTTTGACAAGAGACTCCATGGTATAATTGGTATCATTAAATTTTACCCCAAGGTTATAACAAATTTCACATGTAGTCTTTGACCACATATCAGTTACTTATTAATTCAAATTAAACACATTGTATCAATCGAGATGCTTTTTTCTATCAAACAGTTTAACAACCTTTAATAAGCTGAATACTAAAGCAAACTATATGTGTAGCTACTTATAGATGTTGAGTCATCTGTCGAGGATGTACAATATAAAATACAAATTACTTTTATTCACTTATGCAGAATTATTTACCTACTCTAGCTTAATCTACGTATCGACTGTCCGTTTTTAGGCCCACAAGCATTGAGAGAAAAGGAATCGGGGAGCTAGCGTGGATATTTGAGCTGCTACGTGGCATATTACTCGTATGTGCTAAAGGAGCATTCACATAAGGGTTTCTGTAACGAGTCTGTCTTTCAATTTAGACGTCAGAAGTATATAGTATAGACTACTGGTTGACTACCTAAATCTATCTCCTGGTACGCCATCTCATGGCCGTTTAAATTCTGCTTCAATGAGAAATAACAAACAACAGAAGCAAGACAACAAAATTGAACAACAACACCAGACCCAAGATTCATTATTTACGCGCTCCTTGAAAAAATAATGTTATTCGTTCTCAACGATGAGGTTGAGTCAATATGTATTTACAATATTGTGTTTCCGTCCGAAGGGTCTACAAATGCTTTAATCCAGTGTCACTTCGACCGGCATCTAATTCTAAGCAACCGTAGAGTCCATGCTCCGAAGTAACCACACTAAGTCGATATAACGGAATCCAAGCTAGTGTTACTCAGATCGAGTTCCGTTAATTGAAATACAAGCCCACGTATAGCTGGTGCTGCGCTGTTGATTACTTCAATTAATTACACGATAGCTGTGAGCTAGACTGAAGGAAATGATAATGACCCATTTAATCGTGTAATTAAAAGTCGTTTCGTGACTAGATTATTTAATGATTACTATAGATTAATTAATATTGATGTGATTTGAATATTTATAATGGAGCTTCTCCTGATGATATGATATATGTACGAGTATGTATAAGTAAGGTGCGTTATAAAAGAATCTAATACTTTTATAAATTTTGAACGTCGTAATAAATAACGAGAATATCTTTATTACTTTTTTTTATATGACACTTGATAACACTTTAACTATATCTTAGATATATATAATAAAGCTGTAGAACAGTTCAATTCTGTACATTGAATAAAAACTGAAAAAATACTTCTAGGGGTCTTCATACAAGTAACACAAGCCAAAAAAAAGCATTTTGAAATTTTTGTCTGTCTGTCTGTTGTCCGGGTTTAACACAAAAACTACGGGACGGATTTTGGTGAAAGTTTTTTGTTATATAGCTAATAGTCCTCGCCAACATATAGGCTATAATTTATTTTGAAATAATACACCAAATGTTGTCCAATGCGACTATTCCACGCGAAACGAAGTCGCGGGCAAAAGCTAGTTATATAATAATAATAAAGGAAATAAATATAAAGGAAAGGTATCAACCTTTTACAAGCGCTAGGCAAATTGTACTATAGATTATTTTTAATTATTTTTCTGTTTCTAGCTATTGTCCAGATAGAATCTACAAAAATATTTAATAAAAAGATGGTAATTTGTTGGCTCTTACAATCACGATTACAATCATTAAGAAAGAGTATTGTAAAAATATTTAGTCCCCGGCTTTTGGTCTCCTGATGTACGGCATACAAAATATTAAATTGCCGCAAATATTTTTTTCACAAAAGCGTTAAGAGGGAAGGAATTCCTTTATGAAATACCTAACGTTTTAAAAAGGAACGATGTTCAATGCTAAAGTAAAAAAGGGGTCGTTTTTGCAAGATGTTTTTTAATACAAGGCAGTATTTATATAAGAACATGGAAACTCTTATTTTATTTTATGCGGTGTTCATTGTATTAAGAACCATAGAGTAGGTAAGAAATAGCACGTCATTTAGTCTAGTCAATGCTTGTCCAATGTACTAAAACCCACATAATTTTGTAGACTCCGGCGTTATTTTGTGAAAATGTATTGTTTTTAAAACAACATTAGTTATATTTAAATGTGTCAGCGACTCTATTTGTTAATAGTCGTAACTTCGATTTACCGTGAAAAGCCGTTAGGAAAAACATAAAACGATAATAACATATTGTTGCACAGTAAAATTACTATTATGTACTTTGATATTCACAGCTCAATGTATCGATATTCCTATATCATTTTTGTAACTGACAGAAATTGATTTTGGAAAATTTTAATATGTAAAATGAATATAGATATTGTTACGGCAAATTTTCAAAGTATTATAGAATACATTAGGTTAGAGCCAATCGGAAAATCAATTGCAAATGTTTCTTTCATCCAACAAATACTGGACCGGGTGCAAAATGTACTGAATCCAAATATGTATACGCTACGTTTTAAAGTACCGCGGGGCGAGCTAAGGCACTGGCGCATTCAAGTGTATCGGTCCACTCATACAGCTGGTATTAGTACTCAATTCGCACTTGTACTAGAAGTGCCAGAACGAACGCCCACAAGTGTGGTCCGCTGCGGACGACAGCAGAAATAAGAGGATTGTCAGTGAAAACCTCGCTACTGTCTGTGATGCCACAAAATTCAATGCTGTTAGATTTTTTAGAATTTTTTAATATCGTCCGATAGATTTCAAGTGAAGCGTATTATCGGATATTGTTACTCGCTTATGTTTATTTACACTTTTTTAAATTGTCACTGTTCACAAAATATTCACATATTGATTTTTTTTTAAAAGATTTGTTTATTGACAATGAAATATATATCCGTAAGTATGTAATGTAATTTAGTGTGAACAAAGATCTATTTATAGATAAAATCCATGGAATAACGAAGTATGTATAAAAAAACCATGTTCACTCTACCGATATTTCGCCCCTGAATAACATTTGTAAAGTTTTTTCATTGAACATTAAAAGCGACCTGATGAACCGAATATTTCATTAACAGTGTTTTTAATAACAATGTTTCGAATCTGTAAGGCTTATTGTAATAAATGTTTATGATATTCAATTTCGTTCCGTTTATACCTGCATTATATATTATTACATATGCTTTTAAATACAGCTGAACGAGTTTGTACAAGTTAAGTACCTACCTGTGACATTTTCGTCAATGTTGCGAAATAAAATATGCGTGATCGAGTAATCCGAGTTTCAATACGGTAACGGTATCTTACTCAGTATATATTTTGTAGATTTTATGTTTGTCTCAAAATATGTCGCGTGTATTTGGTATAAAAATTTAAATGCTAATCTCTATTTCACCTTTTGACCCAAACATTTTATGATTGCCACAAACGTAAAATTTGATATTATTCAATTCTTAGTGTTGTTATTATATTGGATAAAATATTCTTTGCCAGTTTTTCCAAACTCGTTCCAAAACCGTATCTCACGGAAATGAATAAGAAGAGGAATTTGTTGTTCAAAATCCGCTTTAAAAGAAATTCAAATTATCGGAATCATTCGACCAAAAGCGACTGAAGAATCGAAAATTGTGACAGAGTTAATTGTATTTTGATAAAACAAACTTATAAGTATGCGCTCCATCGGTATTTCATTTCGAAAAGCGAGGTACACGGTAACACTCAATATGTAAGCAAGTAGAAATGTACCAGGATCGTTCTCATATGAGAGTGAAAACTGATACGAGTACATAAGTGCGACACGTTGTTTACCAAATTTACTGCACATTACTATGACCGCAGAATAATTATTAGAGTCATTATACCGATTTAGGTATATTTAAAATATTGCAAGTAATGAATTAATATTATTATAAAGAAAAATGTATATTATTTATTTAATCGAGTTACTCAAATACCGAGTTGATCACGGCCCGATCCGATCTGAGCACGGATGACACTAATAATGTAATATATGCCAAAGCCTTTGGCCAAAAGATTACTTTAAAGAATATTATGTAGTAAGATGAAGATCGTTATAAAATAAAGACCTGTCAACATTGACACTGTGGTTTGTTTACTCTATCACCAATGAATTTTTATAATAATCCTGAAAAGGTACTTAATCACATAAATTATAAAAAAATATTTTGTCGCCTTCTTAATCTTGGTGTAGCAAGTCGCTAAGTAAATACTTTTTTACTAATTGTTGGTTTGTTAAGAAACTTCAGTTTTGTCTTAAATTTACAAATTATTATTTGTCGGAACAATCAGAGCATGAGTCAGTTAAATATAGTCTAAATATAACATGCTTATGCGTAATGTATTAAGAATAACTTATAGGAAATATTGTGATTATTTACGAAAGTGACACACAGAAAATTTATTTACTTCACATCATCGCATGATGTACTCGTATTTCGATATATATTTTATGGTAATAAAAAATTTTGTAGTAGATTTTACATACAGAAATGGTAATATTCAATTGTGTCCATAAAGCTGTTGACTAGAAAATTATATGACGCAATAAATTACAAATTGAATTTTGTACAACATATGCAGTTAAGGCTATTGCGGGATTCACAAGGAAATTCCAATAAGATTATATTGAATGCGACCGCTAAATTTTCTACAAAATTTATTCAAAGAGCATATGAAATATGGGTTTCTGTTGAACGAAAATGCAGAAATAAAATATGAATTTTGTATTGGATTTGTTTTGTACTGTTACTTAGCAATAGAAAGAGACTGATATTAGAAGTATTCATTTATTTCATAACAGGCTGCAATATACTTGTGTTTAGGTTATCAACTCAACTGTAGTCTGGTGATCAAATTCCTGATTCTCAACTTCGATTATAGAAAATTGTGCATATTAAGATTAAATAATGTTTGTAATGCGTATTGACGGCTGATATGTTATGTTACATACTTAGGCAGTAGGTTTTACCCTTCTCAACTAGAACTGTTAACGTATTGATCCTTGTTTAATAAATTATTAAAAGGACATGAGAAGTATGAGAACTAAGAAAATCGTTAATAACAATACATCATACACAAAGTACAATACAAACAATATCATAATACGAAATAAAAAACAACAAATGACAACACGGTTATGATAACAATATGTCTATAGAAGTACCTACTGTTCTGTGGTGAAAACACGAAAAGGTCGCTCACTCAGCACTCGAGCAATAATGTCATTGCAGTCTTCGGAGAAACTTTTAGCTTATATAATAAGTTAGATAGTTGCTGTCAACGCCACATCATTTACATATAGCGAGATAGAAGCAGAAGTTACACAGTTTGAAACATTTCAGTTTCTCTGTGTTATGCACTTCACTTTGTGTAGCTCGACGAATGTTATCCTATATCACTTTGAGCACGAACAGAAGAGGATTCCAGGCACTGTGTGGTACACAATGTATGTAAGCCCATCCTGCAGATGAATTGGAATTATGTAAAGCTTTATGCATTTAGACCATGTTCTTCTAGTTTGGAATCGTAATACAGCTACGGCATCTTTTGCCTTTCGTAAGAGGCGACGAAAAGGAGACGTTCAGACTTGTTCAGATCTTGGATAGGATAATGCCACCATCTTACACATGTAGCCGTGTACCAACGTAAGTCATGAGACAGTACTTTCTGAGCTCTTTTCACAATCCTGGAGTGTTCCAGCAACGCAGAGGAAAGCTATCGAGAGGATTTCAGTGGTCAATAATTCCACATAAATTGGTGTTTATTCCCATACACCTCGTTAAAGTTTCTTTCCCTTTACTAAAAAGAAATTTAGATTACGAATTAGGTACCAGTCTGTTTCATTCTCGTCTAACGGGTATGAAACGTATTTTTAATACATTGGTCTACAAATCTACGTTTATAATCAGAGGTAACCTGCACAATATATTAGGATTGTATTGTTTTATATAAGATTTGAGTCTTACTGATGTATTCAGCGATGTATTATTCCACGAAAATATGGCTTTTATTAAGCAATGTTACGTGCTTTGTGTGTGCCTTAGAATCATAAAAAAGAAAATTGAAAAGCATATAAACAGGGAAGACTAGTTCTACAAACTAGTATTATAAAATGAACTTGTTGTAGTATAGTGTAGTAATCTCATCACAACTTTGCGCAGCTAGAAACTAGCTTTACATTCTCCGAGGAGTTTAAATAGTTCTATTAACTATGTTGATTTGTTTCGCTGGCTTGCTAATAACGTGAGTTATCCGAAGTATCAATATGTGTTCGCTAAGCGAGTAGGATACTTGTACCTAGTTCCTAGTTCTATATCCTACATTATTTAATTACATGATTATATATGAGTTCGCAGTCAAACGCAACCCTATATATTGCAAAAAAAGATGTGGTATTTACAGTGTATAAGTAGGAGCAAGGAAACATTTACATTAACATTTTTATTTATCTTTAGACTTGTATACCGTTTATAATTGTAATATTATTCGAGTGTACTTTGATATTCTAAATATTGCGTAAAATCCCAAATGTTACTTATGAAATTTGTAACGCTGTTGCTTACCACAAAGTTTATTTGTAACTCAAAAGTTTCACATACTTCATCACACCGCTTCCAGTACGGATTGTTATAGATAGGGATTAAATAATTTGCTCTTAAAAGTTTCAAGCCTTACCTTTGATCAGGTTGAACACCAACACTTTGTCGGTATCTATAACGAGTATCATACATCAATTACATAACCTACTTACTCCACCTGTACCAGGAACAAGTATACGATTTGCCAGGAGTCTTATCACTGCTACAACTAATTCTAAAATTTCTATTAGTACAAATTTCTATTACGCAGTATTTTGGTTGAGTTTAAAATGCACTGGGGCAGCGTGGCGTTGTCCAACAGTGAAACTTAAAAAGAGTTTCCCGCGTATATTAAGGTAATGATAGTGGAAAGATGATTTCATTGGACAAAGGAGCAATACGATAACTTAAAAACTTAGATTTCTCTCATGCGTTTGACATATCTAATTACGTATAACTTCGCCTGCAAATTATTTCAGTATTTCACTTTTTATTACTTCGCTGCACTTGCAGTTGTTTCATAGATAAGAGTATGAAAAATTTGCGTGATGACGACGAAGAAGTTTTAAAATAATCACAGTTTGCTGATGTACATTATATGAAAACAGTATATAAATTCTATTAACTATGAGTAATCACATAAAAAGTTAGGGTTTACAAATGGCAAATATAATGTTTCGTCGGTCCTGGGTGTTGCTGATACGCTGACTTAATAAAAACAAAATAACATAAAACAACAGAACGTTTTGTTAGGTGTCTGCGGTGGCTGCACCTAGCCGTATTAGTCATAATTTTGGACTTTCAAAAAACCTTATCCCTGTTGGATTAACTTGATTGCTCAGCACGGTAGAATAGGAATATAATGCTCTAAGCCAAACTCAATAGAGCTCAGCTGGCAACATAATTCTATCTGGATGCTACACCGCGGATTAATTTTAAAATTGTCAGCCGACAGTGACTCCTATGAAAGGTTGTCTTACCGTTCCGAAGATCTGAAATATGTCGTAGCTTTTATCTGAACTCTCTCAGCTAAAAAAGTAGAGCAACGTAGTGAAACCATAAAATGTCGTCAATTATACATACAAACTATTACTATTCCTACTTTATCTTTTTCTACTTTCATCAGGGCCATTATAAAATCTCGTATTTTAGAGGTACCTTTGACTTCGCCTTCTTCAATAAGTCTCCCTTTTGAGTGAAGTAGTCACGCCTAGTTCTACTTCTCTATTCAAACTCCGACTCTACTGTTCAAACTCGTCTCAATAACTTGTTTCATATGAAACATAAGGATTCATTTGATTTAAGTTCTCTTAGGTAAATAACTTATGAATTGTAAGTTCGTACATAAATTAATGTCCCCAATTTTATTTTCCATATACCTATTATATATGTCGTTATGCGTTTAAATCTATCTATGTATTTTTTAAATCTTAGAAATTAAGTTCTCTTTTTTTCTTCAATTAAATTTACGTCAATTATAGCATTACTCGTAAATAAAGATTATCAACCGAGATCAATCCACATGGAACATACGACATGGGGCTTATGCATTTCATAATAAACATTCACCTACTTAGAACGAACCTTAGACAGAATTCAAAATTTCAACCCAGTTCCATAAATCGTGGTTACCGCGTGAATAGCCTTTGAATACCAAATCTAAATCCACAGTCAAATCTGAAATCCGCTGGTAGTTTCGTAAGTATAGTGATACTTATTGAGAAGTATAAGTAGTGACTTATACTTCTCAATAGCTCTATCCACTGCGAATTGTAACTTAAAAGTGTCGCCACATGTTGGTGTACTTAACCCATTTGCCCCAGCCGTTCCAATCGACTTCCATATAAATACGTTAGTCCGGACCTTTTAAAAGCGGCTCTAACCTACATTTTGCACACTGCTTAGAGACTTGTTGAACTTTCGACGACTTAAGAGTAGCGAGGCATTTGAGAAAATATAGAAATTTTTTCAAACTGTTACTGAACAATTGTAGATAATATCAAAATTGACTATTGGCGTTCTGCGTACACTTTTATCGGCGATAGCTGACACGAATTTTGGCCTAAAGTCAATACAAATGCGTAGGTACTTGTTCAATAAAGTTTCTATGGCTGTGCATGTGCATACATGTACGTAGATAATAACCGCTGACGAGACTTAATTGTAACTTAACAATAACAAATGAACAGGTTGCGAATGCTAAATAAACCCTCGGGGGCGTAGAAATACTAATGATAATTTGCCACTATTGTTCATCCAGGCAAAGGCCCACCGCGGCCGCTGTCACCTGACAGATCGTTTGTGATTTGTTAGCGCTTGCGGCCTGCGAGCGCTCTAAACCAAATCTCTTGATCTCTCGTGCTTTTAATCATTGCATACTTTTATTTTTTATAGTGATCTATTTAGAATTCCAATTATTTGTGAGCTTATTAATGCATTAATATATTCCTTTAAAGACATTGTCTATAAGAGAGTGATTAAAATTCAAAGAATATGATCAATACAATATTTATTGCTTTTACTGTTGTCGGCATGTCGATTATTCGGTTGCGGTAAAACAAGTCCGCGAAAGGCTTACAACTTAACAATACGTTGAACGTATTTGGTTTCGATATCGCATTCACTATAGGTTTCCCAGAATTTTTGAGCGTGCTTATTGTGTTGAGATCGAAAAGTTACATAATGTTGCATTTCCAATATCTGTGTAAAAGATACAAGCTAAGCGGAGAAATTTTGAGATAAGATGTTTAAATGAATAACTGAGTAGTAAAGCTTTTTTGAAGCGCAATGCATGTAAGCGAAACTGCGCTTAAACAATCGTTAAGCGTTTAGAAATTCATTTCCGTAGGTACCTTAAAGGCGAAGATAAAGGCAGAACATGTACCAACATGTCCCAGAACTAGAATCTCAGTAATGAAATATGCAAGAGATTTCGCTATAGCGAATCTAAGCACAACGAAAATCAAATATTTAAAAAAGGTCCAATAATAAGTTACGTTGGTCAAAGTACTTGTTAGTAGTAACCAATATAATATGTGTTGGACATTTTAAAACGTCTTTTAAGGCCTTTGACGAGGATTAACATTGTTATAGTATAACGAAAACAAATCGAATCCACAGATAAACTTGTTTTCCGAGATGCAGTAACGCTTGGAGAAATTTGTCAGTAACGATCACCTATCGAAGTATTGATCGTCAAGACGGTTAAATATTCATTTAAAATAAAGACAATAAGTTGGTTCTCGTGCTGACAAGTCATGACACGTTCAGCCCGAAGCATAAGGCTTGTCGGAATAATAGAATATTCAAAGAAAGAAGTGCTACCCGAAATCTGTGGGCTGCTGAGGTACTACTGAGACTATTAATAAGCGTAACCGTGATAAAAATCAAAATTACATACATGAAAAACAAAACAATATCAGATAGAAAAAACAAAAGCTTACTTGTTGCTTGTAGGTTTCCCTTGTAAAGGTACTCGCAATTTATTTATAAAAAATATATTCTCGTGTAGTAGAGACCGAATACGAAATATTTAAAAGGATGTTTACGAACCAAAATCCTCCGTACTCATGTTGATACGGCTTTGAAAGGTAACATGGTCCGAATAAGATAGAAATACGGACGAATCCTTCACATTTACAAGTATAAGTCGCCAGTGAACGTGCGTAGATTATTATTGTTGGCCTTATTTCTATTCAAACCGCCCGGCGCCCTCTCGATATGGGTACATCTACTTGTAAGTCACCACCGCAACCGAAGGCAAATTTTTACAATAACATGTGTATATATAAGAATAGTAAAATACGTTCAGTTATGCATAATTCGTTTTATGTTTTGCTTTATCTCTCATGATTTGAACGATCCACGACCGGAATACGCTACTTGCGTCTGTTTTTTTATGAACTAGCCTAGCAAACACACGCTCCTTTTGATGGTTAGTGGTCACAGAGGCTTATCAACATTTGCAATACTTTGCCGGTTGTGGTTGCCGACTTTGCACAAAAACCCTTTTGGTGCTTTTCTGGAGAAACCCAGTTCATAAGGCTCTGGGTATACGTAAGAACGAAGTTCCTTAGAAGATTCAGTATAATAAGCTATACGATAAACGATAAACATTTTGAGGCAACCTGCACAACTTATAGTTGTCTAAACGCTGAGGCGGAACTGAATTTGTGCGTGGCGACCTTAAAACTTCTCTACATACGTAAACTTTTTTGCAACAGCGGAATAATAATATAGTTGCGAAGAAAAACGAACAGAAGAGCGAATGCAATAGGCTACCACATCATACGGCAAATGTTTTATCCAGAATTACAGTCAAAATAATTATGAAAGTTAGGAACAGATCATGCATATTCACGAACATGAGCTCGGCACGTGTGCATTATGTAGGCCCTTTTTTATTCAAATGGCTCCCCCAATGCGGTGAGATGGAGCGCCGTAGTGAGTAATTCTCCAAAATCACTGGAATAATTTGAGCCCGAATGAGGATATATCTTAGTTTTCTGAATATTGGATGAAATCTTTCCTGTAAAGTTACTGCGTGCTCAAACAATTCAGCTGGTTTGAATTTGCAGAAGAATAAAATATGTATTGTTATCTTTGTATTGTTCTTTTTTTGTGTTGTAAAGATGTATCAAAACAAATTTGACGTAATGACAAAACAGATTATGCCAACAGTCCATTTGCATAATTATAATTTAGATGTATAATAGGTTCTTTGATTCAATAAGCCCGCATGTCATAAGTGGTATATGTTGGTGCGATTTCACAGTTTACTTTACAATTTATCTGCTAGGTATTTATCTATATTACTATAATATTTTTCCAGTTTAGGATCAGAATACTGCCTAGTGTTATTATTAACATTTTGTTACTCGCCTCGGACGTCAACGGCCATGTTATGATCATCATTCATTTTTACACTGTACATGATAAAGTACTCGAGGGTAATCTATGTAAAAAAGCATGATATAATCAGAACACGTTTCTAAACCGCGCCGCTACAAGGGTTACATGCCGGTACCATATGGTACGGCGCGGGATCTTGCCTGCAATCTGATACAAATCCAAAATAATATTTCGCTTTAGAAATTCTTGATGTAAGTCACATTAGTGGGAAACGTGATGTTATTGCTAATTTACTTACAAAATGGGAATAAAACGATAGGTATGTATGAACAAGTGTTCCTTAAGTATCCGAAAAACCGGGAAGAAATGTATATTTTAAGAATAATAGTTAAGAGTATTAAAACAGGTTAGACGTTTACAAAGCATTTAAAAAGTTTTTATTTCTTGGACTCCTTAATTTTTTACTTAACTAGACTGTTTATCATTTTAAAAGTTTCTCATGTTAATTTAATGTTATATAGTTAATTTAATGTATTTGATTGTATTGTATTGCAATACTCGGTGTATCGTCTTTTCATTTCTACTAAATTGGTTCTCATTCCATGTGTTATGTAACCTACCAACAATAATGTTATTTGATACCTTTCGATATCTGATATTTGACATTGGAAAGTGCTGTTAAGTTTTATAGTGGCTCGTAAAAAAATATTAACACATAAAAATATATCGAACATAACAGTCTCGTAGCCAATATATACGGATACAATGACTAACGGAAGAATAATGTCACTTACATGCTCGTTCCAGTATTGTGCTGGAGCTATGTTAAAATATCACTAGTGTACTTTTGTAACTCTTTTTATTGTTTCACTGTTATATACGGGTATATAAAAAAAATGCCTTAGTTTAACTCACTGGTCTACTGCGGGTCGATTGGTTTCAGAGAACAATATCGAGAACTCTAATTCGCGTATATATTTATGTATAGCCATGATTCACAAAACGTTCACTTTACAAAGTATGTTCGCATGTGTTTTTGGTACCTCTGTAATATAAAAAAATATCACATTTGATTTTAGTTGGTAGACCAAATGGTTGTTTATGTAAAGACGTCCCAAAATATTATTATTATTTCTTATTAAGAATAGAAGCATAATGAAATTAAAATAATCAAACAACCTTCTTTGACCTATACTACTTTCATCAAAGTCGTCGTATAGGCTCGTTTATTAGCTATACTCTTGACTTAGTTTTCTCTTAGGTTGGCAAAACTGTAGCCGGGGAAAATCCTGTCTGTCTACTCCTATGCGGAATAGGCGTCACTGTTGGTATGTAAAACTACGTAATAATTGTGGTTATTTAATTACGTGACGCGTTCTGGTGATGATAACAGTTGTTTTAGCAGCAGTTTTTAACTTGCCGTTATTGCGATAAT
>DWUN01001085.1:0-18201 GCA_018249975.1 Passova gellias
ATTTAGAATTTCTAGTAGTGACTCAGAGTCTGGATGTGTGCCCGGTGCATGGCAATAGGCTCACCACCTGTTCCATTTGGGACTTAAACGTAACTGGTGAAATGTGGGGGTGTACTACACACTCCTCTCTGCCTACCCCTTCGGTGATTACAGGCGTGATTACGAGTTCACGCTTGATTTTTTAATTTGAATTTAAAGTTTATTTTATTTCATCGTGACCACATGAGGTACATGTTTGATGAACAACCTAATCGCATGCCCGATGGAAGTGCGTGCGTGTCATAGGTGTCCCCAGAAGCACTCATTAAGTCGATTAGATTGAAAAGAGCAGATTAATTTTTATAATTCTCTTTGAAGGTGCCTTTTATCGTACATCTTAGAAGATCCCAATGAACGCGAGCGGCTGCGCATCGCGTTCCTGCCGCCGCTGTGGCCGGCGCTGGTGGTGCGCGCGCCGCTGCCTTGGCACGGGGACTTCGTGCGCGCCAAGCAAGCCATGGCCTACAGATATTACGAAGGAAACCCTATCTTGATAGAATTGAGAAAGATGTGGCAGGAGAGGTTGGTGATCACATTTTCGTAATTGTTCCCTTACCTATAAGAAATTTAGTGCTCAATAAATATCTCGATTGAATATAAATCGTTGAAATGAAAGCATGAAGATATATCTTTAGTATGAGTGTATTGAAGTTGGTAATGACGTAATGGAGCTATATGGAGCGAAAGAAGTTGTAGTATCTAGAATCAAGACAGATATGCCTATCTAAGATGGAATTAGTGACGTCCCAAAAGAATTCCGGGTCAAAAGATCTTTAGTAAATGACAGGTATTTGTGGCGTAAATCCAAATGTTTACTTCAGGTATCAGAATATATATATTTGCGATATGAATAAAATGCAAGAAGAGGTCCAGTTCCCGCAATACCCGTCAGAGTTTACGGAGAATCTGATGAAGCTGTGTGCGGAGACTAGGTCTGAACTGATGGACAACTGGCTGATCGATATAGCTGACACTATGATTAAGATGCGCCGCCACTGGGCCGTCTATGTTGGGAAGTCGAAGAAGGCTTCCACATTCCAAGTCGAACAATTCTTCGGGTGAGTTTGTAATTGATGGTTCCGTAATATTCTATATCTACTAGATAGGTAGAAATAAAATTGACAGACCTTGTGAATGGGTCGATCGTATAGTGAGCTTGTTTTCGGTGTTTAGGTGCATCCACGGATTGATGTCGAAGCAAGTTAGAGGTCTCGTCGAACGCAGCGTCCGTCACTTTGCAGAATATTTTTCTTATTATTGGGTAAGTGGTTTATCTCGTATACTTTTCGAGGGTTGAATCTAAAAATAGCCGAAATAAAACTTTTGAATTCGTATTTCTATTTGTATTAGGAAGGAAACAACTATGGTACGGAATACCGCGATTACACGTTCATCAAAAAGCCGTTACTTAGAATCAAGGTGGTAGCACACCCTGGTACCACAAACATCACCTTCGAGCCCACCCTAGACCAGATGCGCGTCCAGATTGTCAAATGGTTCCAAACTATTATTAACGTCAACCACAAGTTGCCCAGCGTTGATGCCATCATGTATCCCGGTGAGAACTCAGAATGGAATCTTAGAACATTTTGTAAATTGGATCTCGTACATTGACCCAGATATCAAATAATTGTTTTAGTTATTTTAAATTCCTTACTATCGCATGGATATAGTAGGGAGATATACAATACATTAAATTATAGGATAAGATAATTATCTCATTGATTGTCTTGAAGTTAAGTTCTTTTTTTTTAAAGAACTTTAGTGACGACACTATTTTTAGAGAACCAGTGCTGCTGAATGTGACCATAGTATGTAATTATCATAAAGATTATGTATATCTGTTGTAATGACCACTTTATATTACTGTTAATAATGTTGACAATAGTGACACTTCATTCGCATAATAGGCGCGAATCGACCTCAGCCGTACCTGACTGCGGTGTACCCTGACGAGGGTTACATGATGGACATTGTAACCAAGAGCATTAAGCACTTCAACGTGAACCGTCCCGGACCCACGAGCTTCATTAACAGATATGAGGAGTTCTTCTACATCTTGGACGGTAACGCGCACGAGGAACTGCTGAGATTCTTCGGAACAGAACCTGCACCTTATTTAAAGGTATATCGGAAACGACATCTTAAACCACGATTGAGTTTTAAATCTTGAATATTGTTGCAGCGCTATACTATATAGGGTCATCACTACTTATTTGTCTATTAAAAGTATATAAAAAGAAAATATACATTTGTGTACATAATGTGCTGTCCATCCATCAGTGTTCATTAGTGTAGGTGTTTTTAAGGAAATGACAGATTTTATTGCAGTTTCTTAGAAAGACAAAATTTGTTTCTTCTACTTGCTTTGCATTTGATATTTGAATTTCAGGATTTCTCGGCCCGTATTTACATGTATGAGAAACAGCGCGATGAAATTCTGTTCTTGCGGCGCGATATCCCTCTCAACATGATAATGTTGGACTGCGGTCCGGTCAATGACAGCATATGGGACATCGTGAATGGCCTCAGACAGTATATCGTAGATCACTTTATAAATGTCAATAGAAAGTGGAATAGAGCGTAAGTAACTGCAATATGTTATAATGTTCAAAAAAGTTTCTATTAAGGATACAAAGTTAACTTTTCATTTTAGGTTTAATTTTTTTGTAACAATAAAAAGTAAACAGATTTATCTTTTGGAGATTTCCTATTCTCCCTATTCTTGATTGAATTTTAAAAATTGGTATAAAATCTGAAATTTTTTTAAATAATATAATTTTCGCTACATTTTTTAATATTTTCTATTTGCGCGTTCATCATACGTTATTGCTATATTCAGCATCTGCAACGTCTACGAGGAGATGGCGGCTCGTGCTTCAGAAAGTCCGGAGACGACCGCCCAGTTGGTAGAACTCCTGGGCTACATCCAGGATTGCCGCGATTGCGCAATGTTCGACTTGCGCGAAAAGTCCCGCACGACCGCGGAGTATGTGCTATTCCTGATGGAACACGCACATTTGAACTGTAAGTATAGATTGATCTAGTCCTTTGTACTTACTGTCTATTCCAGTCTATTAATTTTCCAATCTTTACCCAGTCGAGGACGTCAATCTCAACACGCGAGTGTTCCTCTGGCCGCTCGACATGGAGGAGACCATTGATCTCACCCTAAAAACGTTATACACCAAGAAATCGATGGCGGAGGACAAATTGCGCAGTAGAAAGGCGATCTTCGAAGAAAAACTGAAAAGGCACGAAAAAGATTTGGAGCAATTCCGTCGGTTCGACCCGCCGTTGTTAAACTTGGATCTCTTGAGGGACGTAGTGGGAAAAGTGGACGAGATATTTAATAATCTTACGGTAAGTTGTATTTATTGTGAATTTATTTATGTTTTAGGACATAAATTGTGATTCGTTTCTGTAGTGAAGATTTATTCATTTAATAAAGGTCTAATGGTTTCGGTCTGTGATGTACAGGACGATAAACATGAAGCTGAAGATATTATAAACGAGGAAACGCTTTTGGATCAAGAGGTGTCTGTATACTACAGCTTGCAGACGATGCTGGCTGGCATAGAGCCGTTCCACAAGTTGTGGCACACCGCCTTCGACTTCTACGATGGCTACGAAAAATGGTGAGTTACTCTCCGGTGGCCCTTTGTATCAATTTTGGAACTACAAATTACCTACATATAAACTTGTCATATTCAGGTATCATGGTCCATTCCTGGGGCTGGAAGCAGAACAAATTGCTGACGACGTGGAGGCGTGGTGGAAGCTTCTCTACAAGTTGGGCAAACAGCTGTTTGAGTTTCCCGGCGCTAAGCGAATCGCTGACATGGTGCGCAACAAAGTGGAAAAGTTCAAAGTGTTGTTGCCTGTACTCCTCGCTATTTGCAATAAGGTGAGTTTATTTGACAGTACCATAAGTAAATGAGTAATCTACCCCGTTGTGATGAATGAATGAATTTAACTATTTATGTTAAACATTTCAGAACAGAGTTATTTAAGAAATGTATATCCAGGGAGCGAATAATTTAGGTTAAGTTAAGATGTCCTGATAAAAATGATTATTTATTTTATTGCTGTTGTACCAAGAATTTCTGTTATTGGTAATTAATAACGGTAAAGGCAAAGCATTCTCCTTCTTGTGTGTTACTTAACCGTTGACGAAGAATCTGTTTTATCTTTCAGGGAATGCGAGATCGGCATTGGGCGAAGATCAGCGACCTAGTCGGCACGGAGGTGGTACACGGACCAGAGGCCACGTTAGCAGACATGGTGGATCAGGGAATCCACGTACACTCAGCGCAACTTGAGGAGATTGAGCAGTACGCTTCCAAAGAATACGCCCTTGAAAAGGCGCTGAACAAGATGAAGGAAGAATGGGTTGGAGTCAAATTTGAAGTTATGCCCTATAGGTCACTATTTGTTACAATTTAGTTATGGTTCTATTTGCAAGGTTAACACAACCGGGCCATCTAGCCCTGACCATTGTGGTCATCGGATGGTGATTCATAAAACTGATTTTGACAAAATGACGATCATAGTCAATTTTAAGTTGGCTTATGGAATCCCAGTTAATGCATATGCATATGCAAAGGCATTAATTAAGCTAATAAAGCTGTAAAAGTAAGTTTGAAAGAAGGCCGGTACTGTTGTATTGAATATGTTTCTAGGGATACGGGAGTGGGTATCCTGACAGGATTGGACGACGTCCAGCAACAGTTGGACGACCACATCCTGAAGGCACAGACCATGCGAGGATCGCCTTATGTTAAAGCGTTCGAGGCTGACATGGTTTCATGGGAAGAAAAGCTTATTAGCATGCAGGATATTTTGGACCAGTGGTTGCAGGTGATTTGGTAGCAAATTTACTTAATGGGTTTAGTGATTATATGTTTTCTTAGTAGATCTTAAATTTTATGGACGATTGTAATTATTCTGGATTATTTTTTAAGTCCATAGTAACGTAACTTTAATGTGTTCAATAAAATGTCAGTGCCAAGCGACCTGGATGTACCTGGAGCCAATCTTCTCCTCGGAGGACATCATGAGGCAAATGCCCACGGAGGCGCGAAACTTCCGCGACGTGGACAAAGAGTGGCGCACCATCATGACGGCCACGCAGAAGGACCCGATGGTGCTCACCGCTACTGACTATCCTGCTCTTCTCAGGAAACTGAAAACCAACAATGCGCTTTTGGATGACATTCAAAGAGGACTGAATGACTATCTAGAGAAGAAGAGACTATTTTTCCCCAGGTTAGTGTGCAATTTAAATAGAGAATCCAGTAGGAATATAGTCCTATTCAATTTTTTAAATAAAATCCAATAACATTCTGCGTATGATATTGTTTTAAGGTTCTTCTTTCTATCAAACGATGAGCTCCTGGAGATTCTATCGGAGACGAAAGACCCAATGCGAGTGCAGCCTCACCTCAAGAAGTGTTTCGAAGGCATCTACACGTTGGAGTTCAACAACGCGAAGGAAATCGTCGGAATGGCCTCGGCTGAGGGGGAGGTCGTCGAACTATCTTCTAGCATACAGCCAGCCGACGCTAAGGTTTTAATACATTGCTAAGTTTCGCTTTTTCATTCTTTTCACACAGTCCGCTGCTATTAAGTGTCAATAATCAAAATTTGCCATGTAGCTGTATGGCTTCAGTTCTTAAATGAGCACATATCTATACCAACTCACTATCATCGGCTTACAATTTCAGTAGAATGTACAATGCATATTTATTGGATCTTAGTTGGCAGTATAATATCGATTGTTATCGATATCGCTCATCTCCAGGGTATGGTTGAGCGCTGGCTCCAACAACTAGAACAGCAGATGATGATAAGTCTCCGGGACGTCGCCTCTGAAGCCGTCACCGCCTACCCGACCACAGAGAGAGAAGAATGGGTGCTTATCTGGCCTGGACAGATAGTTCAGTCCGGTTCTTGTGTACAGTATACGACAGAGGTGAGCTATGAACAGGGCGATGGTCACAGTGATGTATGGAAGCCAATGATTACATTTGAAAATCCAGTACGGCGGTCTGTAAAACGCTTTCGAAATAAGTAAATCTTTAGCAGATCTTTTTAACAAGGTTTTCACATTCTCTTTATCAATTTTTTCACTGTTACGAGACGTAATGGTTAGCGGCGGCGTTCCGCCAGTGGCCGGACGAGGGATGGGTGGTTCGTTATCTCACGTCACGTCCTTTCTATATGCAGGCCATCGAAGCGATTCAGGCCAACAGCCTGCCAGAGTTGATAGAGAGGAGCACCGCGCAGATCACCGGGCTGGTGTACCTGGTGCAGGGAGACTTGAGCCCCGGCAACCGCATCACAGTGGAGGCTCTCATCGTGCTCGACGTCCACGGTATCGTTATTTGTTCGTTCTCGGAAATAGCAAAGTGTTATTAGGTCTGATTGTGTGTTATTGTTCGCAAGATTACGCTGACTAGCATAATCTGAAGCTCTTTATATTTGAATCGCTTTAAGGTGGTTAAGATCTTAGCGTGCAGTCCTGTTTCTCTTCTGAATTGGTTTTTGTCTTCATTGCCTGGGCAATGATCCTCAATGTGTTGTTACATTTCTACAATTCTGTATCGCTAGTGAACGTAGAAAATAGAAGCTTGGTTGACTAGTAGAAAATGCCATGAGGCATTAAAACAATAAAGACTAAATAAGTAAAAAGCGTTCGCAATACGCAAACGTTCAAAACAGTTTATATGAAGTTCCGTCTTCGTAATTAGGTCGCTCGATCCTCGAGGAGATGGAGGACAGGAAGGTTCGCGAGATCACAGACTTCAACTGGATTTCGCAGCTGCGCTACTACTGGCGCGGCGACCACATCACGTGCAGCATGATCACTACCGACGTGGAGTACGGCTTCGAGTACCTCGGCAACACGGGCCGCCTCGTGGCCACGCCCCTCACCGACCGCTGCTACAGGTCCACTGTCGATCTGATACTATGCTCATTATGCTCCACTTTTTATTTTATTTATTGGGAACAAAAACTTATAGAACAATGGTTTCCTAGGACCCTAATGAGCGCCCTGAAGCTGAACCTAGGCGGTGCTCCCGAGGGTCCAGCTGGTACGGGCAAGACGGAGACCACTAAAGACTTGGCCAAAGCCGTAGCCAAGAAATGCGTCGTCTTCAACTGCTCTGACGGGCTGGATTATAAAGCGTTGGGCAAATTTTTCAAGGTTTGGAAAATATTAAAACTAATTATATTAACCTTAGTATTGTTAAGTTAAGGGAGCAGTGAGAATATATTGCCAAAATCGTAGTAGCAGCGCTCACTGTGACAAGAGTGCATAATTGAACAGAAATATAAGTAGAAATTAAACTTCTTTCTATTTCAAACGTATTCGTATCCAGGGACTAGCGCAGTCCGGTGCCTGGGCGTGCTTTGACGAGTTCAATCGCATCGAGCTGGAGGTACTGTCGGTGGTGGCGCAGCAAATCCTCTCCATCCAGCTGGCCATCTTACGCCGCGAGAAGCGCTTCATATTTGAGGGAACAGAGATCAGCCTCAATCCGACCTGTTCAGTCTTCATCACCATGAACCCCGGGTAACTGGACTATTTGGTTTTTTCAATGAGACCGTTTTGGCCTTTGGATTTTTAATTGTAGGAAAACATCTCCAGGCTCTTTGTTAGTAGTTTCTAATTTTACCAATCTATTTTATTGTATAAAACGGTACTGGTAGACCATTATGTAGAAAAGCTTGCTTTGGAGCTTATCCGTGCTTAAATTGTCAAGAGAATTTGCATTGCACTAAGACAAATGTTTCTGTTTCAGTTACGCCGGACGAACCGAGTTGCCGGATAATCTGAAAGTGTTGTTCAGGACGGTCGCCATGATGGTGCCGGACTATGCCATGATTGGTGAAATCACGCTCTACTCCAACGGATTTGTGAATGCCGGACCGTAAATATTCTTTTATTCATAAAATTAGTTTCATTGCATTGATGGAAGACTGTTGACAGTTTACTGAATTTCAAAGATTCTTTTTTAAACTTAAGCAATTGTTGTGTCACCCAATTTAGACTTAACTCACAGGTGTCCAAAAGTTTACTATATAAAAAACGAAAGGGATGATAGTCTAGTACTTGGAATCACTTGCTAAAACGGTGAAGAAAAACATCGTGACAGCTGCACACCTAAAGTGTGTTACCATAATTTGTAACATCGAAAAAAAGTGGATTGCAAGTTTCCTGTGCCCAGGTTGGCCCGCAAGATCGTGCAGGCGTACAAGCTGTGCTCGGAGCAGCTGTCGTCACAGAACCACTACGATTACGGCATGCGCGCCGTCAAGTCGGTGCTGCTCGCGTCCGGCGCGCTCAAGAAGAACTACCCGGAGAAGGACGAGGCGCAGCTGGTGCTGAGGGCCATCATCGACGTCAACATGCCCAAGTTTCTTTCGCAGGTGCGTAAACTTAGTCGGTCTTTGCATCTCAAAATGAAAGGTAAACGATGACAAGACACGGGACAAAGTACCGAATGCTAAATATATCTTTTGTCACAGATCTGACGTGCTTATTTACATTAATCTCTCTCTTTATACATGCGCGTTGCTTTCGGAGGCGTCTGCCCCCATTGCCAATATCTGATCTATTTGCTATCTTGGTCTTCCTTGGCAGCTGCATCTGTATAGTTAGTGAACTGATTCATTGCAGGATGTACCCTTGTTCGCGGGTATATACTCGGACCTGTTCCCCGGCGTGGAGATACCGCAACCGGACCGGGCAGAGCTCCTCCGTTGCATCAACAAGGATCTGGAGAAGAGGAACTTGCAGCCCACCGATTGGTACCTCGAGAAGATCATACAGGTAGGAAAGCGTTTGGCTGTTTCTAGTTTTAGAAGTATTATTATACTTATTATTATACCTTATTATACCTATTGTTCCCTGACTTTATAGTTAGAAAAAAAATTAGAATAAAGTAACCAAGCAGTTCTCAACTAATTTACGGATGTCGTACATTAATCCTTTATCGTCCGAAAAGTGCAATTTTGTTTTAATGTACGTTGTTTATCATACGAGTAGTATCAAAATTTTCGGATTTGAGATTGTGAATTTTGATGATTCAAATCAAACAACAGATTTACGAGATGATGCTGGTCCGTCACGGATTCATGATCGTCGGCCCGCCCATGGGTGGCAAGACGCAGGCCTACCAATCCCTGGCGGACTCGCTTCGTGCCCTCCAGCTGATGAAGCCCCCACCGCGACACAAGGAGTTTGGCGCTATATACCGCATCATCAACCCGAAGGCGATCACCATGGGCCAGTTGTACGGATGCTTCGATCCGGCCTCGCATGAGTGGTTAGTTTTTGAGTCGCATTTATTTATGCTTCATTGTGAACGTTCCCGGTTTTGAAACGGAGAGCTAATTTCCGAAATGCCCATTTTTTGAGCCATGGTCGCCTATACTTCCAGAAGAGTGACCTGTCAAGGTGAGCTTACAGCGTTTCATCTGTGCATGGCTCTTTAGGTAATTAAGTAAATGCACAAGTCAGTCGAATAAACGGATACTCTCATTCATTGTTTTTACTCGCTACGTGTGTCATTTCGCTGTACGTGGTCACACAATGCGCGCGTGTGTCATTCCAATGTGACATGAGTCAGGTCGGACGGCGTCCTGGCGATAGCTTTCCGCGAGTACGCGATGTCCATCACGCGCGATCGCAAGTGGATCCTGTTCGACGGGCCCGTGGACGCCGTGTGGATCGAGAACATGAACACCGTGCTCGACGACAACAAGAAGCTGTGCCTCATGAGCGGCGAGATCATACAGGTGGGTCGCATCATACCGTTGGTGACAATGGACCTGCATACGTCGTGCACTCGAGTACCACACATACGGAAGAGCGGGCAAAGTTGATGAACGATGATTAAAACATGCAAGACCTTCATTAAATGTGTACATGTCTTATAATGAATTTAAAATTTGAATTTAAACTACTAACTGTTTATAACTGTACTATTTCACTATTCTTATTAACAACGAATATCAATTGAAACAGTCCTCTTCTGATAGTCTTATTCGAGTTGTGACATTCAGCACGCCATTTTAAAGATCCTTGACAACCATGTTCCAAGTAGCTGCAGCTAACATGTTCGTCCAATTGGCAGATGACGAACAAAATGAACTTGATATTCGAATCCGCGGACCTCGAGTTCGCCTCCCCGGCCACGGTCTCCCGCTGCGGCATGATATACATGGAGCCGGAACAATTGGGTAAGTTTCATGTAAGGCACATTTCAATTTCTTTCTAGCTCTTACGTATATGAATAGTAAGAATTAAGTATGTATGCAGCGTAAAGTTGGGAACATACGAGTATTTTTTGTAATAAAGGTAGACTAGTTGCAAACCTTCTCTTTCTGAGAGAAAACCCCAATCCAATAGTTGGACTAAAAGGGACGATAAGCGTTGATGGCGATAGCAATGATGAAGATAGTGGTCTTTTAGCATTACCAACGAAGTTTGAAATACCTTCTTAGTATCGAACTTTTGTAAACATAATATACGCTATGTTATGTAAAATAAATGGAAATTTATAGAAGTTAGTAAGTATCTAAAAGGCTGGTGTTTATCTCAATATCAATTTTTTATTACTTTCTTTAAAAATTAAACGCTTTAGGCAGTAGCCGTCATGAAGCAAATAAAATTTTTATGGAGTTCACTATTTATGATGGCCATTTACGCTAATGGACAAGTATATGTATGTTGCTTCCTGTAATGGTTTGCGCAAAATTACTGAAATGAAAGCAAGAAAGAAAATGTTCAGTTCGTCCACATACAAAGAAATAACAAACGAAATATATCAGAAAAGGCAAGTAAAGGCAAAGGGAAATAATATCCTTGTAAACCAGGATGGCGGGCGTTTCTGGCGTCGTATAACACGCATTTAAGCAAGAAACTGATTCCGGAGCAGTTTGAGCTCATCCAGGAGCTGATCGACTGGATCCTGCCGCCCGTACTTGAGTTCTTGCAACTCAAATGCAGCCATTTCGTGCATGTTGGGGAGATTCATCAGTTTCATGTAAGATGGAACCAGTTTCGTACAATTTATTTTTTTGTTTCATGATTCTCCTTACTTTAATGTTACTTAACCAACATTCTATTCAATTTTAGTTTAGATAAATTCTTTGAAATCGCACTCGCACGATTATCAGACATGATCTAGCGATTGTGTGTGTCTGGGTATGTGTTTGTGTGTGTCTATTAAATTCGTTTAGCTTTCATTCGCAGTATTAGATGATATTCAGAAGCATATATTGATTCCACAATTATGTACACAACATATTAACGTTCCGGTGTGTTCCTGTGTAAGTCGTTTTCGAGGCTGTTCACGTGTCTGCTGGAGGGCGAGACGCAGTTCAGCACCATGTGGCTGCAATGCACCTTCGTGTTTGCGCTGCTGTGGGGCGTGTGCGCGACCATCACCGGTGAGCCTTCACATACCAACCCCCCTGTTAAACATATTCGCCTATGATAGTTCATTATTTACTGCAAGACAAAGGTCAAAGTCATTATTCCGTCGGTGTAGTCTGCCATTTTTCAAATCCTTTGTCTACCATTTTCAATAAAAATAAAATGGAACCAACCACCATGGACTAAGGAATGGTCGCTTACGAGCTTATGAGGGTCAAATCAGAAGCAACTTCATTATGATTAGATAAAGAAAACCCTGGATTTATTCAGTTATTCTCGCAAGGTCTTAGTGAATTGTTTGCTCACTTATTAATGGACAAAATCCGATCAGGCTGAAGTACCTTTAATGAGTATAATCATATACTAGCGACTTTGATGAAAATAAAACAAGTGAAAAAGTGTACCAGGACCACCTTCAGTGGAAATCCATTGTCTCTACTCTAAGTATGGATGAAACAGTAACTTTACGTATATCTCGTCTTTCAGGCGACAGCAGAAAAGGCTTCGATACATTCTTCCGAAAACTCCTAGATGGGAGCAATGCAGCCTACCCCAAGCCGAAGTCGTTCAAGCTGACAAAGAACCAGCTGTTTCAGGACAAGGATACAGTGTTCGATTACGTTTATGACAAAAGAAATAATGGTACCTGGATACCGTGGATGGAGTTAGAGAAAGAGATGCCGCTGCCAGCTAACGCTAAGGTCAAATATATTTTAAAATACCATATTAATGCAATGCTCGTCGGAATTGTTGGCACTTATTCTCTTCAAGGCAAGGCTGAATATGTTTTTTTTGGATATTGACCGCGTCGAAACATATGCTTTTTATATGATTAAAACCAATCAACCTACCTTGTAAATTAAACTATGGTGATTTTGCAGGTTAACGACCTGATAATCCTGACCAACGAGAACGCATGCCTGAGGTTCTTCGTGACCAAGATGGTGAAATCAAAGATCCCGATACTGCTCGTGGGCCCCACTGGCACCGGGAAGTCCTCACTGGTGCTCAATTTCCTATTGACTCTGCCCAAGGAGAAGTACATTACCAATACAATAAACTTCTCCGCGCGGACCACTGCAAATCAGGTGCGACGTAGAACCTCCTCAATCCTTGCACCGTTTCAGGACGTTTGGTATTTTCCATTTTGTTAAGACTTCAGCTTACCTATCAAATAAGGTAACGATGTGTTTTTTTATAGACTCAAGATATCATCATGTCAAAGGTAGATAGAAGACGAAAAGGAGTGTTTGGACCATCTATGGGGAAAAAGGTAGAGTACGTTATGTACAGTTATATAACTTCATCTTATTTGAGTGGCATCGGTCACTTGTCACTGCCAGCTACTTCTCAATACACTTTACCACGTCTTACAAAACCTTACGAAGAGCTTTTAAGATATGTTGAAAGTTTCAAAACTATGTTTTCCATTACTAGCAATCCTTGTGGCTCCCACCCTTACCTCCCTTATTTACGAATATTATACTGTAATTTTATCAAATGACCATAATCAACAACATTCTGTAGATTTCATTACCATTTATGAAACTATAATATTAATATCTTCTTCTTAGAATAAGTAAATATGTAGTACAAATTTTTTAAATAATATGGTCAATCTAGTATTCAAGTTTCAAATTTTAATAGTGCGTATTATTCGTGGACGATCTGAGCATGCCGCAAAAGGAGCAGTGGGGAGCGCAACCACCTCTGGAGCTGCTGCGTCAGTGGATCGACCACAAGCACTGGTACGATCTCAAGGAGATGGTCCGCCAGGAGGTCGTCGACGTGGTACGTGGAAATATTTTAATGACATATATCAAACGAACGGCAAACGAAGATCGGACCATCCTCATAGTAACTGAAAGCGATCATTTGAGAAAAATACTACCTTAAATGGCCTCGGTTGGGACGAGTTGGAGATTGCTGCACAAGAATGTGATGAAAGAAGAGATCTTCGAATCCTATGCACCTAATGAGGCAGTACAGTTTAAAGAAAGATACAGTACCATTTATCAGCAACGTGCTTTTATGAAACATGCCCCCACTCATCGCGCGTCTGAGTCTCTGTTACAACCTAACTCCTCATACTGCTATTTTTGGAATCTTCTGACGTTTTCTTTCATTGTTAAGATCATAATTATCAACGAGTACATCCAATAGATAGCACTCACGATGACGGAAGATACTCTTCCATGCTGCAGTAATTCAGTCGTAGTACTATTGCAGCTGTTAGTGTCGGCCATGTTGCCGCCCGGCGGAGGCTCGAACCTCATCTCGTCGCGGCTGACGCGGCACATGCTACTCATCACGCTGGACTCGTTCGAAGACAACACCCTGAATAAAATATTCTGCACCATTATGGACTGGCATTTCGCCAAAGGCTTCTCAGACAGCCTTGCGAGGCAGAGTAAGGTTAGTTATTGCATGTCTCGTGGTTATACATGGCTTAGTGCAACTGACTGTTAATCTTGGAGGTGCAGGTTTCAATGCCGTCTCAAGACAAAGTCGTGTATTGCCCATGAATATTTATTCCACCCCCAGGCGATCGTAGCAGCGACAATGGAGGTGTACAAGGCGGTCACATTACAATTCCTGCCGACACCCAGCAAGTGCCACTACTTGTTCAACTTGCGTGACTTCGCGAGGGTCATCAAGGGCGTCCTCCTGGTCCCATCAACTCACATGAAGGAGTTGAACAAATTAGTGGTTCTTTGGATACATGAGACGTTTCGAGTTTTCTACGATCGACTCGTGGACGACTCCGACAGGTTTGTGATGCTATTGTATGTTTGGGTGTACCTTCTATAGTACTTTTGACTCTATAATATATATAACTAAGAATGTAACTGTGACCTGAAAATATTTACAGTACCCACGTATCATTCATGTAGCTAATGTTAAAGACAAAGTTTGTTTTCTCCACGGTTTATCGATAATGTTTCATTTATTAATGATTTTGTCCAATGTTAAAAATAAGCGAGTCACGTCTAGTGGTAATGGTCCGGTATGATCTTTAGAGATGATAATTATTGTCAATTTTCCCGAAGTCTTTATGGAGTTGCATTCCTCATAAAGGAAAGCGCACTACAGGTTTTAATGTACAGATCCTAACGTATATTTCGATGGTATCCGTTCGCGGATTCCTCTGCGATTCCATTCAGTTGTCTCATTATTTCAGGTTGAAACTTTACGATTTGGTATACAAGGCCGTGTACGGCAACTACCGCGTGCACATGGACCAGGTGATGACGGAGATGGGCTACGTGCCCGACGGCGAGAAGCTGGCCACCAAGCACGCTGCGAACATATTTTTCGGCAACTACATGGAGCCGGATGCCGATCCTAAGATTTATGATCAGGTTCGTCAACATGATCTGATGATGACCGATTGCACGATACGATTCGTTTAGATGATCGATAAGTTCAGAAAAAATGAAGATCTTAAAAATGTATTCAATTTTGATTTCATCGTCATCTTTGAGTTTAATTTACAGTTTGACACGTATAGGTGTAAAACTCGTTTTGAAAGCTTTTTAATTTAATAAGTCGCTTGAACTCGCACAGGAATCGCAAGATAAATTTATTTTAATCAATATTAAGCGCTACAACCGGATAGAAGAGAAACTTGGTAAGTCTGCTATGGCGAGTCGATTGTAGACCAACAATGTTCCGTCAGGTGTTGGATCTGGACGACATGGCGGTGAAAATGGAGTACTACTTGGAGGAGTACAACGTGGTGTCGTCGTCGCCGATGGCGCTCGTCATGTTCCGCTACGCGCTCGACCACATCTCGCGCTGCACGCGGGTGCTGCTGCAGGACAACGGTAACTGCGTAGTACACAGCCGATGTGCTGTTACATGTCATGTACTAGGTGAAACGCCTTGCCGACGAGGACAATAAATATGACTTAAGACTATTTGACAGGCTTCTTTTTGAAATAAATTATATTTATTTGCGTACTAATAAAGGCAAAAATAAACAGGATTATTTATAAGAAATGTTAAATAAAATGCAGAATAATGGAAAGTGTAGTTCGTTTTAGCACGCTTCTACGCTGCCCGGTCAAGATACTGGATTGTGTTCCTATTGTAACCCACAAGTTGCAAATATTTTAACTTATATTTATTTTGTTTGGGTTATCATAATTATGAGACATTATTTTTGCAGGAAACCTACTCCTGGTTGGCGTTGGCGGCAGCGGCAGGAGTAGTGCCGTCAAATTAGCCGCTAGTATTTTGGAGATGAATGTTATACAGGTAACATTATTACAGCAAGCTATTAAGCATGCTAGTAAGGAACGTGTTCTCTCTGTATATCTACAAAATACTCGAAATAAGTCGGGGTATCTATACCCTTAAATATATAATCTGTATCTGTCCATATTTGAAGGTCTTTTGTCGTCGGTATCATGAAGAATGCACAAAATTGTAAGCGAAGAGAATAGTGAACTAAATTCTCTCAGACAGATCTCGCACTTGTCATTTTGAGCAACTGTCTGGCGACCGAGGTGGCTATTGATTACTTTAAATCTGGTTGGTCTTTTGTACAGATCGAGATCTCTCGCGTGTACGGGCAGAACGAATGGCGGGACGACATCCGCCGTATGCTAATGAAGGCCGGCATCATCGGGAAACCGCTCGTCTTCCTATTCGCCGATAACCAGGTCTGTGACGACATTAGGGATTATCAAATGATGGACTTTCGATCTTGCCATGGGTAATAATCGTTCGTAAGCCAGAGCAGAAGGTGAAGAAGGGTGGACAATGTTACATGCACATACATTTTGAAGTTTGATCGTTACTGAGCAGATTATAATGGTAGCGGAATGAATTGTTTAAGTCCTATTGAATCCGGTTTGCTAGGACCGTATACCATTTTAAGCTACTTGGGTTTACAATTTCACAATCAAAATATATCTTTGAGTGTCGTGATTATGATTATGAGAATTTTTTGAAGGGTTTGAATTTTAAATTGAAATTTTCCATCATAGATAATGTACGAAGGTATGGTGGAAGACATCAACATGCTTCTCAACACTGGTGATATCCCTAATCTGTACGGTATGGATGAAAAGGTGGAGATCTTGGACAAAATGCAAGCCGCTGTAAGGGAGGCAGTAAGTATGATAAATGAAATTACAATTAGATACTTGATTGCAAGAATACAATACAATACAAGATTGCCAGCACTTAGATGAGTGCTGGCAATCTTGCTGATGATAATAAAATATAATTGACGAGTCTAATGAGCTACTAAGTGGTTAAATTTCGTGCTCCTCAGCTCCTCCTCCTATTTAAACTGGGAGTTTGGTGCAATTGAATTGTTTGTTTTACAGATAGTCAAAGTTGCAGTACAGGTAATGCTTTAATGAAAGAGAAATATCTATCGTGATGATATAACTGATGCTACTGTTTTATAGAAGGATCTCATAGTTTGTCGTATTCGCTACGAATTGTGTTTGCCAGGGAAAAAAAATAGAGACTACCCCTCTTGCGATGTTCGGATTCTACGTGGAGCGCGTGAAGGCTAACCTGCGCATCGTGATGGCCATGTCGCCCATCGGAGACTCGTTCCGCAACCGCCTGCGCATGTTCCCGTCACTCATCAACTGCTGCACCATCGACTGGTGAGGAGCGCCAGATTGACAGTCTACCGAGTCGCGTTGCAGGACAATGAGCATATCCAACCGTACTATATCCCCAACCCTACAATTATTTCGTTGTGTATTTCCTGTATACGTTCAAGCATCATGTACAAAATAAAATGTCAAGTTTGGTTTCAAATCATGATGAGATTACATTGTGCAAGTTAAACATTTATCACTTTTAATACATGTAATCAATATTGTTTTAACAACTTTGGGAATAAAATAAGCATTTGTTGATCGATAAAATATAGAAGTATTATTTGCCGAAACAACAATTCTGGCAATGTCGTGTTCAGCGTTCATGGGTGCATATTAAAACACGAGAAAGGAAATAAAGATAGGAAGAACTCAAATCCGACCTGATATAAAGAATAATTGTACATGCATTCCCTAATCAATCCACATCATGAAATCAGGTTCACATCTGACCTGAACATGGACTCGGCTACATAGACAAAAACAAAATACATCCCAATAAATGGTTTACAGAATCTTTTATAATTAAAATATTACATTCTTACGAATCTTCCTTCTGTGTTTATTCAAGCGTCGTTTCAAACCGAATGCATGTCCCAGGTTCACAGCATGGCCGCCCGAGGCGCTGGAACGGGTAGCCACAATGTTCATCTCCAAGATGGAGAACGTCGAGGAGCATCTGTGCGTCGTGTGCGTCGAAATGTGTCAACTGTTCCACATGAGCGTCGTGCGGCTCAGCGACAGGTGAGAATGTGGACTGCTGGATGCCCAACATTGGTGAACGAACCGAGCCATCGCTAATAAACTCGTGCCTAGAAATTTTTTAGAAATATGTGTATTAACAAAGACGTATGCTGGAGCTTTGTCATTAATATTCTTGATATTAATTCAGTTATGTCACATTTGTCTGATTTTCCAGTTACAGTATTTTGTTGGATCGTCTTTGGAGTTAATTTCTTTGTATTTTTGACTGCCTCGTTGGTCGTGCGGTGGCTAGCGCGATTGCCGTTCGGGAGGTCCTGGGTTCAAATCCCCGGTTGGGTACTGCTGGATTTTTCTAATTTAGAATTTCTAGTAGTGACTCAG
>DWUN01001086.1:0-18195 GCA_018249975.1 Passova gellias
ACGACTACGGTTCAATTAAGAAAACCCAAGGTCTGTCTTCAGGTTGGCTTATAACGTTGACAATATTGACAAAAGATTAGGCAACATGACGTATTTCATTCCTCGCCTTTCTTATCTCATTCTTCTGTTTTCAGACACTTGCTCTTACGCTTATCATATTTTAAGAAAAAAATTGGCAACAAAATGTATACATACATAGATAAGTTTACGAACTTAGAGCTATTCAAAAAATAATAATAAAATCAAGTAGGTATACGATTGCATTTAATAGATTTCGAAGAATCTTAGCTTCGTTGTTTTCATATTAGTAAAGTTAAATAAGACTATAGTGCCCTGCCATAACATAGAAGAGAATAGTATTTTCAGGGTACTATTAATTCTTAAAACAAACTGGTTTTTAAATATTAATTTCTAAGAAATCGCATTTCGTGCTATCTCAAGCATGCGATGAAAATTCCTTATAGTATGAAACGTCTCGTGATTTTGACGGTCTATATCACCTCCGCGCTCGTAACATTGTGGTAGATACCTATACCGCCTGGCTTGCCAAATATTTCAACGTAGTAATGACTAGTAAACGCTAGTATTATTCGCAACAAAATTTATCGCATGTTCTTATAAACTTGGTTCGTATTTCTTGGTAATTTGGTGCGTAAAATTCGTTTCTGAATCTGTACGATTCACCGATGCCATTTCTTCCTCAATATATTGTTCATGACATTCCTCTTGTCTGATATGATGGTGTCACTGAACTACATATTACTAGTACATGTGACTTTTTTTAAGCGATCACAAACATTAGATAGGGATTCTTACGATCCATTTATTAGATTTAAAAGTATGTTTGTTAAAATATTGCAAAAGTAAATAGAATAAAGCATGATATTTAGTACACATTTATAACGAGTGCCGTTAATTATAATAATTGCATACATTTATCTCTTATCGTCTATAAGCATTTGTCGAGAGTATGCCGCAATAAACCCATAATATTTTAGCAAACAGAGATAATAGTTAATTTACTCCCTTGTTCCACCTAAGCGGACGTTGTGTCGCATAAATCGTCAGCGTGTCATCTCTTTATTGTCTTTACGTAAGCGATAAAGTTGAGTAGTTTTAGGATTTCGTGTGTACGTTAGAAGGTCCTGGAACATGAGCAACAATTCGGATTTCAAAGAGAAAAATGCGACTGTAATTGATTTCAAATAGAATGTCTCCAAATATCGAAGAACTGAAGGAATTTGTTAATACGAATATTACAATCAATCTTAGTTCACAAATCTATACTAATAATAATAATTAGGCAGAAGCTGTTTTATGGTAACTATACTGTAGTTGACAAAGAAAATACGTATTTCTCTATATCTACATATACATATGTATTCGTTTGCAAAGACAGATATTTGGCACTCTTTGCTTTCTGCCTACCCTGTTAGGGACCTGGCGTGATATTATGTATGTATGTGTATATATATTCATCACACGAGTATTTGTTTTGTGCAGGATTTGAACCCAGAACGTCCGGTGCATATCCCAGCTTCAGTAACTGACCAACATAAAATAGTGAAAACAATACAACTACCTACATTATATTGCATTGGTTCAATTGCCTAGATAAATGAACAGAATAATTATTGGCAGTTAAGACTCTATTAACCGTTATAATTAGAATATTTAATGAATCTAACCAAACTGAAATACAGCCCTAGCGTAGGTACCTATCGACACGTAAACAGTGAATCAATTTGCGAAAATTGATACCATAATGGACATTTGAAAAAGTTACAACGTAGAAACGAATTAATTTACATTTCTATGCAAAAAAATGTATATGGATCAAATTAGTTTAACTAAAAAATCTGAGAAAATTATTAAAAATACTAACGAAATCTACGTTTCGATATCATATTGGTATAATAACATTACGATATTATTTATCCAAACAATATTTGTTTTATACATAGTATAATGGAATTTTCATTTAATTAACGTCCATAGTCCATAGCGTTACAAAAGTGCATGATTGAATATTAAAATTTAAATAATAATGATTTATTTTAGAATGAACTCTATGCAAAGACGATTAATTTTACACGTAATTGTGTAATTGGATAAAAATAATAACAAATGCGTATTAAAAGTTAAAAATGAAATTGTAATATGGAGTTATTAATCAAAACTAGCTTACTATTAAGCATTGCTTCACTGGGGGCCGGCACCGTCGGTCTCTCGTCTACGGGCGACTGCTTTTTCTTGCTTTTTTTCTCATCCTCTTGCTGTAAAATGATATTAACATTATCATCGGACATTAACACTATTACAAATACAATTTTTACAAGAACAGTGAACACTGTATAAAACGATAATTTCACTGCGTAAAAATCTACTGATATACAGATTTATTTTATCAAGTTATGTCGATATCAATATTGTTATGTTATCACGGCGCACTTATCATTCTATTGTCTGATCAACAGTGTATGTAATTTAATATCTTTGAATGTTTTCTGGTACATTACAGGTAAGTACTGTTCTATTCTGCAGTGTCGCAAAGTGTCTGAGCCAGCTATCGAACGCTCTCCAATTCGTATGCGAGCTGGTTTTATTGATGTAAATTTTTCTGCATATCTTGTTATATAATGTTATATTTTAATAACTTGAGATGATTACAAACATACATAATTTTTTAACTCTACTTTCGTAATATGAAGTTAACATAAAAATAGATCTATATATAATAAATCATTACATTAACTGGAGTAGGGCAGGTGACAAATAAAGCCATCAATATCATGTTGACAGAACATTCACCCAATTGTAACAGACCACTGATTGCTAGATATTTGAAGTCGATGCCAAGTTCAATGAAGGATTTTCTATATATAGAAGATTCCAATTATGAAAATGCATAGCTTGCGGAAAATAGTGTGGATGTGGTAAATACATTCTTAGATAACGGTTGCGAGTTAGGTTTGCATAGAAATAGCTTATTTCGCGTTTGGCACATCTTCAAGTGGACATGGCCAGTAAACATTGTACGCTCCGACTTTGTGGAAAAATATGACATTCACAACTTGGCTCTAAACAAGCCACGAATGAATTATCGTTAAGTACAAAGGAAATGAGCGGAGGTTAACTCGAGCATCTTCAAAGGTTCCATTAAATCAGTTTGTACACTAAACACGTACTTCTTTAGCGTTTCTTATCTGGGATGCTATTATTACACTGCGACTTGCTTATTTCACCGAGTTATTAAAGCTTAATGATTAATTTCATTTCACGATGAAAATACAATCAACCGCCCACGATCGACAGTACAAAGATATTAGGAACACAAAGAATTAATGATCAATTTATGTCAGAAACGACTGTTAAAACAATTCTTAATAACATATACTAGTAGATCATACAAAATAGCTTTTGATCGTACGTAGGCTCTCAAGACTTTCTTATGGAAAATATCCTAAGTACCTACATATGTTCTGTAGCAATTTCTCGTTGACGGGTGGGTAATGAAACTTTAATTTGGCATCGAGATTGGTAATAACATATTTTTAGATTTCACCGCTTGACATGGTCTCTTTTGTGACAAATGAAATACGGATGTAATCAATAACAATGTGTCACGCACTAAACGCGGAATTGTATAGGCACTATACTATGAGTAAACCAAAAAGAAATTGTGTTCGTTGTTAGAATTTAAAAACATTTAGTGAATATCGGTCATGCACCTTCATAAGATGTGCTATGCTATTAATTTACAATACAAACATATTTTGCAAGCAGGTGTGACATAAAATAATTCGATTTGAAGTAGTTCTTACTGTATTTTTCAAAAAGATCCTTAACTATTACGTGAATTTTTAATTTTTAAAAGTTTTCCTTGTGCGCTTTGTTTCTATATTTTAAGTTTCGTGTATGTATTAATAGTTTCAATTATTTTTCGGCGATATACATGAATAAATAAAATTCAATACATATATAAATATGACATGCATAAAAGACTTGCTTATCAATCTCAACAGCGGCTTACTCGTATAACAGAAGACAAAAACTTCTATTAATCTTAAATGCATTAAGAGACGAAAACATTTTACGGTTGGAGAGCACGCTGTTTGTAAATCTTTACGAAAATTAAAGTTTCTAATCATTAATTTAATGAATTCTATTTTGTGAGCAATAATATGTGCAACACTAAATAATAGAGCGTTCCAACACTGCGCTGGAGGTAATAAAATTAAGTTCCATCATCATTTCATTGATTAGGTCGCAGCCTCAGGTCGTTTTCATATTTTATTATAAATATCACTATAATATCACTTATAACAGATAATACCTAAACTCTTAGATATCCAATCAGAAATTCACTTCGTAGGTAATCGAACAACATTAAACGCAAATAACGAAATCACATTTGGTACAATGCCATCAATTTCAACTGCAGTATTCAATAACTATATACCTGCTTATACCTATACTCGTACTGACAGTAAACATTGAAACTTTTATTAAAGATAGTATAGAATACAATACGATATTATGTTAGTAACACAACTGATAATTAGCTTTTGATTTTCGTCCTAAACGTATTTGAATGGAATTCTTATTCAATAACATTTTTAATAACTCTTATTAATTATAAGTTATGCATTACTTTATACATTCACTTACTGAAAGGCTACATTTTACAGGCAGTGGCTATCATGGCTTTGGACGCACTTCAGTTTATCGGTAAATCCGGTAAACAAATCCGCCGTAAAATAAACTCCTAATACTCTTATAAAATAAGAAAATAAAATTTGCAACGCTGCAATATGGCTTTAGTCCGATAATAACATCGTTTGTAAACTACTCGTGTGTCAATATCAGTCGGTTGTCATCTAAGTAAATAAAAGCCATAAAAGGTCGGCGATCTTCAGAACGGCTTAAAAACGGAATTGTACAAGTTACTCCCTACCTCATACTCGTATTATATAGATGGACTAAGTGATGACTTAACAGGAACAATATATGCTCACATGAAATATAAAACATTTGATGTCTTGAAAAAATGTGAATCAACATCCAATATATTATACTAATCCAATGACAGGAAATTTCCATTCAGTATCATCTTCCACTAATTATATTTGAAATAGAAATCTCATTGAGTCCCCGCGGACCTATTCTTTCAATTCGTGAAGCTTTAGTAACATATCAGTTATTTGTACTTTAATATTTATTTTTACTGCAAACGGGATATGCTTTGCTCCCTAACTATTAAGAATAATTGATGCTATTGTGTGGCAGATCTTTAATTTCAATATCATTAGTGGGCATTTCATACTTATTCAAGTTACTTTTAATCCTATAACGAAAATCTGAACATGACAACTATTCATTGTTCAATTATTTTATGAAAGCAAATACAAAATACTTACAAGCTTTAGTCCGTCTACGAGCTACTAAGTTATGGACGCGTAGACATATCTACGTTAGTTCGTAGCGCTAAGTAAATAGCGTAGCAAAGAAAAACAACAAATGCTAACATGTCATCAGTTATTAAATTTTAACTCGAATTTTGTAATTATTCAAGCTGCTGGTGTCTACTTTCTAATTAAATTTATAACAATGTCTTATTATTACTGTTTCTATTTTGACGATGTTTTCAATAACAATTTGAGTTCTATTAAAATGAACAAAAATTTTGAAAATACTAATTTTTCTATTCTTTATTTTAATTTTTCTTTGTTTGTAATGGAATACCTATTATTAATGAACATTTTTCGCATTGACATAATTTAAAGTACGTATTATGAAGCAGGTAATTAAGGGAGGTACCAATTGAATAGCATCAAAAAATAATATACGTAAATTAAGCATAGAAAATATATCAATGTTCAAAATGAAAGTAATTTTATATTATTACTTGATACCTATGTATAGCAAGCTTTTAACAGTATTACGAAATGTTTGGACATAACAAGTAAAGTTTGAGACGAAAATGTTGCCGCTCATAAAGCTGTAATTTGAACAAGTGGGCAAATTCAAGGAACGCGAAATGTTTCAAGCTACACTCATACATAGTTGCGAATACTCTCAAACATACACGACATATTTTACACGGTTTCGTCAGCAAAACGAGTGAGCTGTAAAACATTCCGTACATTCCAGTGGCAGGTCGTGGCTGCTTGGAAGTTACAAAACACTACGAGTACAGTCTGGAATTGTTTTGCACGACCCAGGTTGTGTCTTAATCAAAGGCTTGAGTGAATATAAGTACGTCGACAGTTAGTTGTTACATATATTAACGTACAATCGTGCGTCGTTTGTATCATGAATTACTAAATATATTGTATTTTTCAAATAAACCAGAAAAATGTTAATAACTTGTAAGATCAGTTACTTTAACAATGCGTTAGATCTATTTTCTTCGTTTTGACTTACGTAATTCCAACTAAGATAAACTAACTAATATGTATGTCAATAATACTCAATGCTTTATTGCAGTTATAGTGATATAATCAGTCGTATCACTATTTATATTACGTATTAACATGTTGAAGTCGATGCATTATTTTTTGTAACTTTTTTCTCTATGTACCTTTCAAATTCAAATTCAATAATTTAACATACTCTGAGATAGCTTCGTGTGTTTGTAATGTCCAGGAGCTGCGGCCGAATTTTTGTTTTGTTAACGTTTCCGTTTCATTGCTTTCATGAGTACATTACTCCCAAAACATTAAAAATGCATAAATGTACCTTAAAATGATATATGTTATCCTATCATTAAACCTTGCAAACATTAGAATTGTAAACATTATGAACATACCTTTCGTCTACTTCTCGATGTAGTCGCCATGCCCTGAAAAAAAGACGAATAAGTTAAAAAATATACAAATTATTTCGGACCAAGGGGTAAAAACTTTAGTGAATTGTATTATTGGTTTTAGATTACTTCGAATATAGAATTAGTCAGTGTTGTTTCTTCTGATTCGTACTATCTTAAAGTTCTGAATTTTCATAATTAACTGTTAAAGTTGTAGGCTGATTTTACATCGTTTAAGAATTAAAATATTTTACCCAAATGTATAAATTTAATTGTAGAGTCGAAAGAAGGTATACATATTTTGATCAAACCGGAGATGCTTTAAAAGAAAGCCATGTCAAGATTACTATTAAAAAATAAAAAAAAGTCTAATGAAGAGTAGAAAATGAAATGAAAAAGTATACAGATACCGTAAGCGATAGAAATCATTAGTACCTGTCTAAATCCGTTAGGAATAGTAATAGGCGCGCATTATGTCTGTCGTTTCCGGAGAGCGCAGATCACATTTACAATGAATCTTTATAAATAAAAGGATAAGTGTGCAGCCTATCCATCAAGTTTTATTTTCCACAAAAATACGGCAATGGTTTATTTAGTATTTTTACAAGACATTTATATTTATTTTGAGACTATGTTTTTGATGCCATAACTTCTTCGAAATATTAACACGAATATTATACATAACATTTAAATTCGGCTATAAATTATTGGTCGCGGTTTCGGTTCTTAATTTTGTTGAGTGTTAAATCAGTGTAATTTTACACGTGTTTATTTTTATTCGACCTGAATAAAATTGTTTCTTTTTCTAATTTTAAGAAAAAGCGCTAGAATCGAACTACATTCATTTACTCGTAAGTAACGGTCGAATGTAAACGCATATTCTATTAGTCGATACGTGAAATACTTTGCGCAAGCTATTGACTTTTAGGTATGTAATACTTAAATATTCATTTAAAGCTTTGAATTTCGAATTTTAATCTTATTTCTAACAGCTGATGTTAAATAAATATAATACACAATTTTTAGCAAGTCAAGTTGCGAACATATCCGAAAAATTGTTTGCTCTCGACCGCAGCTAATTTCAAAATGTGAAAATTGTTTGTCATCAATATTGTTACGAAAACATTTTACGTCATAATTCGAACCCGAATACATCCCTAAAGAAGTGAAACCACCACCACTAAATACAAAATTTTGTGAAAATAACATTTTAAAAAGTGTGTTATTCTTCGATGTAGAACAAACATTGGCGGGTAGAATTATGTTCCCAGCTCAATGTAGGTTGTGCCAAATATCTAACTACAGTTGTCTCACCGTAGCGCGCGGACGTTCAAAGAAAAGTATAAAAATGAAAGTCACTTAATTTTTTTTTTATTTACAATTTTTGTATTATTACTTTACCGTCTAAATCGAGAATAAATATCATTTGGTTGTGGGACCAACATTTGCAGTTTCGTTTATATGTACATAGAATAATATTTTTCTTTTTATATGAATAACATATTTCGACGTAAATTCATTTTGAATTTCCGTCGCTCTTATTATTTTATCGTTTTGTGAACCATCTGAAAGCGTCGTAACATAACGTAATATAAATATTGATAGTGATAGAACTCCTTGTTACGTAGTTATATTGTATATGAAAGTTTATTAAACAAACTCTACTGCTAGTATTCTAGAATATCAACGCATTATTGTGTCAAGTAAGTTACCTTTTATTTATATAAATTATTCGAATTAAACAGAGTATTTTTGTTAGTACATCTAATACCTAACACATAAGAACGCAAAAAACAGCTGCAACCGCCGTACGTAATATAACGTTAATGAGTAATTTGACAAGATAAGACCAGAAAAATATAAAAAAACAGAACATGAGAACTTACATAACGCCCGAACCGCAACAGCCCGTGGCGGATGTTTTTGAATATCCGTCTCCATTGACAATACGAGTTCATTGTAAACAATTCTCATAAACCTCTCCGTGTTCTTGATTTCGCGGCAGGTTTCAATCAGAAATAGCAGGAGCAGTGGCCGAGTTCCCTATCTTCTATTTTTAATCGCCTAACCGAACGGACTGATGCGTACCACTGTCCAATTGGTATTTCCTACTGTATATACGATTCCGAGAAAAATTACTCATCACTTTTACCAATACACGCGTCTCTTGTTATTTAAAAATACCTCATTCCCAAATTTTACAAGTCGCTTCTACAAGTTCGCGAAAAATATTCATTAGATATAAGCATTACCAAGGAAACTACGTGAAACGTTTTCGTAGCCGCGAGTTTGGGGATAATACGCATTGTTCTTGTTGATATAAATGTAGTTAGTAACTGGATAACAGAAACAAAAGTTGACTTGATATTATTATTATAAAAAGGCAGAGTTAGTAATGCCTCTTTAAAACCAAAATAAATACCTAACAAATTATAATGTCAACTACATTAAAATGTTAAAAATTCAATAAACTCTGTCATTGACACGTAAAGAGAGCTTGAGCGCTTTAAACAATGATGGCAAATAAAACCGTAGCAAGCAGTCTAATTGGATATTTCACTACACACTGTCACATGAAACTGCTTAAGAAATATTATACAACCCCTTGGTTTCAATACGCAACGAAATTTTAATCTTAAGCAAGGGGGATTGCCAACAGCGCGTTACCGATCGATGCGGTTGAACCTTTACACGTTGGAGCCAACCTTGCACTCGACCGTGTTTCTACTTTACATTGAAATAGCCTTTCCATTCTGTTAAAGCTTATCACACGTCACATCAACATTACGCTTATTTAATTGGCTACGACAAGACGATGGATTCTTTGCCTCGCAAATCACTACGAAGAAAAGTGCTTTGAGAAGCTTTAAGCCATTGGTTAGTGTTTGTTCATTTACAGATAAAATGAATTTAAAGCAATTATATGTATATACATAGAATATAATATACATTGATATTTAGGATTGTTAAGAGGATGAAAATTAGATTACAACAAAATATTAAACCCTTTTATTGGATTTTAATAGGTACGTCACAATTAAATCAATCAAATTGAATTACAAGAAATACGTTTTCATTACACCTGTATTTCTATCCATAAAACTTTTTACAAGTATTATTATGATTTATGATAATATTAGACATTATTTCTATATTCTAGGAGCAATGTTTAGATAAGATATCACTTAAAAATAATTAAAGAACTATTTATTGCAGAAAAATGAAACAATTATTAAATTGATTGTTATAAGCCATCTTTGTTTGAACTTTACAATACCTACCTAATAAAATGGGCTCGTGTGTCACTAATCAATAACCACTTTATTATGACATTGAATTTGTATGTCGCTTTATATCTACGATACACAGAGGACGTATAAGACTAGAGATGAATAGACAAACATAAAGAAATATGCAATTCAATATTCAAACAAAGACAAACATAAAATAGTATAGGTAAGGAAAACTGTGCAATAATAAAATTGTATCAAATCCATAAACAGACATTCTAATTTTAATGAGATAATCTAATCTAATTAGTATTTTAAGGACTTTAATAGTAACATTTCTTTATACTGAGGTATTCATCTTTTAATTTTGATTATTCTGGTAACTTAAAATTAAGCATACCTAAATGCATTATTTAACGCACATAGCGCTTGCTACTCGTATATGCGTTAAATTAATGCATTTATGAAATTACATATTATTTATTTTACGAATAACAATTACAGGACAAGCTTGATAAAACGTCATTGGGCACTTTATGTATTATCGTGAATTAAATTTTTCTTTCAATTGTTTATTTTTGAAGAAATACGGAAGACATGCTCAAAGATTTCACAATATCTGAAGTACAAGGCTGGCCAAGATATATCAGAAAATGGAATTTATTGCGATGATATAACTCATTACTTTGAATTAACTAATAATACTAATTAGCTTACATTATTTATGTATTTATTAAAAAAACAGATTGGGCTGATTTAATGCTCAATAGCAGGTTCCGCTCGTCAACTTAAGCTGTGCTAAGTTTTTTGTCTATTTTTAATACTAACTTTGTCACAATTGTTACTACCACATAACATTTGTATAGTTGTGCATGGAACTTCTGTTCTGAAATTATTAAACTATTATTATCATTATAAAATGAGCTCTAAGGAATATTTGAAACAAAATTCAATAGATTACCATATCGTGATGAAATTCTTAAGTATACGATAAAGTTCCTTTAGACGGTTATTCCGTTATTAAAATAAACACGCAGAGAATAGTGTTAGGAAGTAAAAGGTTCTTTTCATCAGCTAAATAAAATAAAATCCAAAATCGTTTACTATGATTAGTTTTTATGTTATGTTAAAAGCGATAGAAAACAATGGAACTATTTAACAATTTATTGTTTTCAATCAGTCCTCGCAGTACGTTAACCCGCTCACAAAAAACAATGTTACCTAATAAACTAAACTTTAAACAGTAAAACATAAAATGTTGTAATAACAACAATTTAGCAAGCAATTAATTAATTAATTTTATCAATTTCAGTAGAATCTTTGATAGTAGATAGTTAAAGTTATTCTTCAATTAAGTTATAATTATTAATTTGCTATTTATTTCCATCATTTTTAAAAACCAATATTTATGAAATATGTTAACTATTGTGAACGATACGCAAGAATAAATTTATGAGTTGATGATGTTGTATCAATCAAAAAGATTAAAATATATTATTTGTTTCTATATCGTTAACATTACTTAATATAACATTGAATTGCATCTCTTTATAACTATGCAAGATAAATAAAATAATCAGCCCGTATATTTTATAATTAGCCGTATCATTTTATTATTTAAGAATAAAACTAAAAATGTAACACGCTCAGTTCGTATATTTTCATACTCAAGAAAAATTTAATATGATCACACTACTGTTCAATTTTCATCACAGAAATTGACGAAAAACTAGCGATTGCACATTCTGAAATTCTTTTTTTCAAGAAAATGCAAAAATAAATCTCTGCCAAACATTTTAACGCGCTGCCAGAGATCAAACAAAACATTGCTATGGTAACGGCGTCACTAGCATTAATTTAAAGAATAGCAAATATTAGTTTTGTACCTATGGTAGCAGGCGATGAAAGTTGTGGCAATGTCGCGGTGTAGTCGCGTTGACAAGAAGGTGACGCGAGAGATGCCGGTCGTCGTAGCCGGCTTGCAGAGTCCGTACGAGTGGCCGATGTCGCAGCCGGCCTTTGTACACCGTGCGACGGGTGTTCGTTTATTGCGCGGGTATTTCGGTATATCACAGCCATCGGACAAATCACGGCCGTGCGACCCGGCCCGAACGAGCACTCTAATAATAAACTTGTTTATATTTTTTATTCTTTCGGTGACTTTTCCGATTCCACACTTCTCATGCTCGCGCTGGAGCCCAGAGAGCGCGGAGGCCTCGCTCGTCGACCTCGAAAACCACGTGTGTCCCGAAATAGATACGTCGCGACATTTCAATCGCCGGCGCCGGTTACTACAAATAATGTGGAACGGATAGGATAGCTTTTACCGGCATCAGAATGCGTTTTGGACCGCGATGGAGTTGTAAAACGTGAAACGAGCGGTGAGCGTGGGCGTCCACACGAATCGGCCGGAGCGCGGCTACGTACCGAGAGCGTGTCGGAGATCGCGCTGCAGAAGGCGCCGAAGCCGGAGTGCGCCGCGGGCGGGCTGTGCGGCGGGTCCGGCGACGGGTCCGGCGGCGGGCTGCCGCTCGCCCGGTCCATGGCGCGGTGTGCCCCGACGGTCGGCGGAGCACTGCCGCCGCGACGCCCGTACGCGCCCTCGTGTTACATAAACCTCGCTGCTTTGCTCGCTGCCCGCTCCCACCTGTCTGTTGTCGCTAAGTTTTGGCATCACATACATCCCACAACAATAACACACCATAATTATAGGCACGCTATTTTTAGCGTACTACTTGCAATGCTTCTGCTAACTGCTGAGATTAATTTGAATTATATGAATATTTCATTATGAATTACATAAGTAGAAAATTATGCAGTTTAGCAAGTACTGCTTTAAATGAGACTTCAAAAGCATTTTTATACTAGATAGGTATCTATCTAATTATTGATCTATTCTAGGAATACACTTATGATTAGACCACGCGACGTTAGCCCTCCCTGGAAGTCGAACCCGGAAACCTCAACAACAACAATGTCAGTACAATTGCACCAGCAGTACGTACTTTTAATTTGCAAGATTCTCACTAGCCCCACAAGATGTAAATGAAAAATTTACCACAAAATATTGAATTTATTTTTAACGAACTACTAAGTAGTTACTATTTAAAATTAATGCGTTTAAAATTGCTTTCACTTATCATTAAATTCTTAACGTGTAAGAGGACAATGACTGGTAAGATAAGATGTCGTCGACACTGATTTTTTAAACATCTCACCATTAACAGCTCTGCCGATAAGTAGGTAGGTAATATTATCAAAATAGTAAAAAGGTATTATGTTATTTATGTTGTCACTATGATCACCGGCTAAATGTCAGTAAATGGTGTTAGGAATCATGGATACACATGGACATAATTCGCATCTACTTATTTTTGACTTGGCCTATATTCGATCTCAGAAACATAGCTCGAGTCTTATACTACTTATAACTTTTACTTTTTTGATTTACTGCAAGCAAACATGATAACTTGCGGAAAATAATATGAAAAATAAAAATCTTAAGTAAGACGATCATTGCTTAGTGTTTCCATATTATAATAATTTCACCGTGAAAGTGAATAAATATCGATAGTATATAATTAAATACATATTTTATGTTAAGTCTTGTACTTGTAATAGTCAGTTATATTTTTCCGTTTTATAAAAATTTGATTTAAAAAAATGTTAAACTAATATTATCTATATGTGTACTAAATAATTAATTATTTAGACAGAATTATAACTAATGCTCATTGAATAAATACTATGTAAAAAATATTATGATACGTAATACTTTAACACTTGTGCACATAAAAGTCACGATTTTATTTTATGGGTTGTTGAAAAGTCTACTCGAAAGATAAAATTGGTAGAGGTGTAATGGTACTATTATTTAGTAAAATGTCTAAGATGTTATTAATTTTGTTATTATTTGGAATAAGTGATAGTAGAAGAGTTAAACGAGTGATAGGAGGGATAGAAGTTAAATGTGGTATGTAATTTTTTTTATATCTGATCAAAAATAAACGACATTAGCCTAATACAATATATCTACACGTTGGCGCAAAAAAATATAAACGAACGTCAGGAACGTTTACTAAATATTGCATAAAAGCCTCTAATCTCTGATAATTGCTCTCACATTTTAAACCTATGCAAACGGAAATGAATTTTCTGATAATGCCAACATTTTTAGAATTCCATTAAAAACGGAACTCTACTAATGCAGTTACGGTAGCGCTTGCCCGCGGGCGCGGCGCTTCTAATTCAATAAATACTGGGCTGAGCTAGCTTCCATATACCTAGTACAGCTTAGACAACAGCGGAGAAAAATACGTGAGGTATTTCAAATATTACGAAGTACACAGACAGGAATTTCTGTATTGTCGGGTACCGTCAACGAACGTCTTTTCTACGTAGATATAAAGCTATATGGAATAGTATGATATATGTATTATGAATTCGTGTGGCTCTATAGATGAATGCAGACGTCTTGCAAACATATGCTGTATACACATAGTGTGCTTATGTGGATATCCAGAGACAGACTGTCTAGACTTCAGAACATTTGCACTCAACCTTTACATTATTTTGATTCATTCCTAAATGTCTCTTTACTAGCACGCCGCGCATTCCCAGAATATAGTGTATAATGATAATAATTTTAAATGTGTAGTTTTCACAACCGATGCTTTTACTGGCCCTGAATCTTCTTATTATGATAGGAATCAGTAAGGAAGCAGTGGATCAATGAAAGTGTTGAAAAAATCTGTTTCTTGTATTCTGTGTAGACTTGTATCTTTTTAATTAAATCATAATGTTACGATATTTTCATTCTAGAAAGTTAAGACCAATATGCTGTAAAATTACGCAAGATAATAGTAAGGTTACAGGGCACACCCTAAAATTAGATTATCATACCGTCCACGTTAGGAATTATTACATGTGGTTTTGCCGAATCGGTACCTAAGGACATCAATATTCACTCGATCGATTCAGGTACACAAAAGAGGGTTGCTTCCTTGAGAAGTACTAGCGATAATAAACATCTGTGTGGAACTACCATTTTGTCTCCAAATTTTGCCGTCACAGCCGCTCACTGTGTACATCGTGACCCAACCGAATATATGTTGTCACTGAACAATTACTGTATTGGCGAGAATGAAACGGTTCCCACTGCTCAAGTGTTGGAAATCATTACGCATCACGCCTATCACAAGTAAGTGCAGGTGTGTCATATCAATTTTACATTTTATCTACCATGGATTTTTTTTATAAATGGATCCTTTATCTTTTATAATAGCTCATTAGTATTATAATATTCGGTACAGCTACCTACTCGTCTTCATGGTATTAAACAATAAATATACTGATTTTTGTATATATTTTTCCTTTTTTTCATGCATAAGAACAACTTTTATTTGAAAAGAAGAAATTTCTGACCGGTCACTAGTATCTTCTAGAGCGTGTATTCAAATAAGTAATAATAATTATCAAAACTAACACTGACCTACCTATGTGTAATACCTACCGCCAGCTTTAATCCGTAAAATAATTTTCAATAAAAAAGTTTTCAACTTTCAAAAGCAGGTATTTAAGGAGTTAAACAATGTTTAAAGTATGCATTTCACGCTGGCCCTTTTAATAATAAGATGAAATATAGAGGTTAGGGATTGTCTGTTGCCTCCCGTGACCTCCACCTGTAGTAGTAGCTATTAACTTGTACGGTTTCAGATATACAAGGGCGCACGATATTGCTTTATTACGCATAAAACTTGATTTAGATGACGCGACCTGGCTAAACGATACGTTGTTGCCTAAATCTTCGTTCGGTGTATCAGGTAATCGACCTAACTAGATGATGGGTGTTAAAATCTAGATTTTTGCAACTTGTTTTTAAACGAACAGTAAGTCCAAACTAGTAATTTTTTTTTTGAGGCCTTTGTAGACCGCAAGTATGTTTAAATCCATTTCAATTTGGAAAAAATGCGTTAAAAATGCGCAACGTTATCCAGCGCGGCGCCCTTGGGCCCTGGCGCAATGGGCGACCGCCCCGATAGTCCCACTAATGCTGGCTCTGTGTATCTGTTTTAGGCGAATGCTCTATATATGGATACGGGATTAAAAATGTTTATGATACGGAAATTTGTAATAAATTACTAGCGGCAAATCTAAAAATAATATCACTCGACGAATGTACACGCACGCTGGGTTTGTATGTTGCGCCTTATCCCGGCAGCGGCTTGATGTGTGCTATTGGCAATGGAGTTGATGCGTGTCAGGTATTTAGGTATATCCGATATGCTTACTTAGGAAAGATAGATATGTACATACTTACTTATATCAAAAAGTTGGCTGCAATCCATACTACAACATAACCTATAGATACCTACCTATACAGAGTGATGCGCAAGTACCTCTATAATAGCAAGATGCTGCTATATACGTATCTACATACTTGTAACATTTGACTCGAGTTAAAATCCAAAAGAAAATATTGTTAATCACAACTGCTATTTTCTTAACGGTTTGCATGGTCTAGCGTTTAATAGATAGCATGGATCTTAAACTCAACGGAACAAACGCTGCTGCATAGCGGCAGAAAAGGAGTTATTGTGCTTCAACTGTCGCAAAAATGGCCCGATTAGATAAATTAGATGATAAAATCTGTAAAGTAGATATCTAATGATTTTTGAACACTATTTTAAATTAAGATAACAAATGTTTTCAGGGTGACTCCGGCGGACCGCTCATTTGTGAAAAACTTCTCGAGGGCATTTGCAGCCATGGCCTCAGTTGCGGTGTGCCTGGCCTGCCTGGGATTTACGTCAGTATAGGCGCTCATTTAAAATGGATCCGTAATGTCATGAACAGATTATAAATACAGGCATTTCAACAGTGTACCAAGCAATTATGGAGACTTGCCCCCTTCCCCTTCCCCCCTTATAATCCCCTTATAATATTGCGTAATTTATTTATTGCAATTTGACGATTCTTAAATTGACTTCGCTTACTAACATGGAAAGGTATATTCGCTACTTAAAGTGTGTTGTTACCTGTCGCACTTTTTTGCGATTCAATAATTGAAATTACTATTATTGTAACTACGAGACTAAAATGATTTGCTTAGAACGATCGCGTCTACAATGGATAAACCATATCTACATTTTCAAATATAAATGTACCTATAAGTACGTAATAAAAACTATACACGTTTTCACGTAAAATTTAACAGCGCGAACGCACATATATTTTTTGTATACCATTGCCGCATATACGATTGACCTTGTCAAGTCATGTGCTGATTTGCAGCCATGTTCAGAAAACAGTAGGTCATTTCGCTGTAAACATTAGGGAGGGTTCTTCTTCAACTTAAATAAAACAGACCAATTACGCTAACAAATTTTATTATTCGCTAAACATCGAAGTAAAACTTTGGGAATATCATTCGAGCACAACATTTTCATGATGTTTTATAATCCAATTTCAATTCGTGACGAGTAAGTAATTGAAACAGACTAGGGTCGTTTGAATCTTTTTAACACAACCAACTTCAAACAAAACGAATAATTTCTCGAATAGTTCAGCGCAACGTCTGCCGCTGTCCTTTCAGTGTTTAAAGCTAATCGTCAATAAGAATATTGAATTCACCACACAACACTTAGAGCAGAGAAATAACATTAATTCACAACTTAACAATCTACTTTTGCCTACTTAATAATATCTATGATAAAAATATCTTTAATAGGAACAGATAATTTAATAAACTTTAACTTTCAATTCTAATGAAATATCTACTATAACAACAATTATACTCAAATCATACTAATTTTAAAAAAGAATATTAGTTAACAATAAGCATTGTTAATTAATACGATAGTAGGTACATTTTGTACTATTTAAATATACACACGCAAACTACGCATTGACTACTTGGGGCATAATGATCCCAGAACCATATTTTATACAAGGTTGTGTGGAAGATATTAAATACGGAATGTAAAATGCTGTGTAATGATATAACATTCGTTAGTAATACAGAAATATGAGTATCTTATTAATAGGCCTGAGAATTAGTTAAACATATTATGTGTTTTTCTAAAACACAGTGTTGCCATGAAGAAGCTGTTCATGATTCATTACCAAATATGGGCATAAAACTCACCAAGGACTTCC
>DWUN01001087.1:0-18192 GCA_018249975.1 Passova gellias
CACATCCAGACTCTGAGTCACTACTAGAAATTCTAAATTAGAAAAATCCAGCAGTACCCAACCCGGGATTTGAACCTCCTTAGGACCTCCCGATCGGCAGTCACGCTAGCAACCGCACGACCAACGAGGCAGTCAAATATAACAAGTCAGGCTGTCATATATAAATTATTTCAAATTTAAAAAATCTTGTCAATTTGTGTTTCAATGAAATGTTTCCACGTGTATTAAGAAGCAACAATCTCAGTCCTCAAGACTAGCAACGTTGTAAGCTGAGTCCAATAGCACGGATACTAACCCATACTGACTGCACTTATACTAACATGACTAATGTTAGTCACAGTCTGATTTCACAATAGTTTTACTGCAGATACGCAACGCTGATATTTGTCGTTTGTTAGTTTCTTCATCATCATCATACTATCACGCCAGGTCCATAACGAGGTAGGCAGAAAGCACTGAATACCAAATATCTCTGTCCTTACAAACCCGACGCGCTTCGCCTACATGCATCGGTCTCTTCATGCATACACGCCGGTTTCGGAGACTCTTCACATAAAAAAATGTAATAAAACAAAAAACGCACTAAATTTTATCGTATGCGATATATTTTTATCGTATGCGAAGCACCGTTAGCAGGAAACGTGCGGTCTGATAGACGTCCACGCATAATGCCGACACGGCTGCGCCCGATCTGATACGGTTTTCGCGAACATGGATTTTACAAGTTGTTTGTACACTGTCATTTAAATATACGCATAATTAACGTTCCCGTTGGTTATTACGATTCCTTTTAAATGGGAAATGCTTTTGAACTTTTGTTATTACACGCTCGGCTGACATTAATTTCTTTAAGTTACTTTAGTACACATAAAATAAATGTAATATTTAGACATTCATATTTTTTAATATATAATATTTATTGAAAAATAATAATTATGGCTTTTTCTTTTTCATATGTGTAAATTACAATCGAACCCAGACCCTCGGATAGACTAATCTAAACCACTGAGCTAATTCCTATTATTTTCCTTACATACTAATGTTATTATAGAAAATCCAATTTCACTTAAACTATCAGACAATTTTTATATACCAAAGATAATGTTTATGTAACAAGCGTTGCGTAATATCATACATCGTAATTATAATGTACGTCACGCCTATATCCCATAAGGGTATGCAGAGACTAAGGATTTCCATCAACTATGGTCCTGTTCAACACTCCCTCTTCTACCTTAAAGTCGTTATACAGAGTGGTCTATCAGAGGTACTCTTAATTTTAAATATCAAACTGAAATATAATTATATATAAGTTAATTTTAGTGTAATTATTAGTTAACAATAATTGCATTTCTTAAATGTGTACGCAGTAAAAGACAAAATATGGAGTGAACTAATAATCGTGTATAATCTTTAAATGTATCCATATTTATACAAATATACTTTGTCTTTTTATTTATTTATACTTTTTTTGATACTTCTACAATATCAAAATTTAATAATCTATTAATTAATTTAATTTTATCTCCTGTCTTTGTTTTCGGTGTTTCTGTATCATTCGTCGTATCGACTAACACTAGACTAACACTAGTTTTACCATATTTGTATGTATATCTACAGCCAGTCAAAATGACCGGTGTACAAGCAAACTGCTTATTGTGACTTCCAGTTTTCATTCACTCTTAAGTTTATTAAACGTATTCTCCGTTTATAGCTTCAAACACAATAACATTAATTCTGAAATCAATTGATATATGTAGTAGGAATTTTGAATTGAAATTGCACGACCAGTCAAAATGACTGGTTCGGTAAATCTAGTGTTAATATCGTAATGAATCTAATATGAACTTTATTTATTTATTTATTTATGTAAGATTCTAGAACTAAGGGTTACGAAGGGCAAACCTAAACTTTACATCGTGGCGAGCATTTTGCGTTAGCGTAAATTAATGTCTGAGAATAAATTTCTACGTGCAGTTAGAAAGTTGCATTTTATTGTGCAGTCGGCTCCATAATTTCGCTATAAATGGATACATTTATCAATAAACTGACCTTTCATTATCATTTGCCAGTACTTCCATATCATGGGAGCTGTGTACCGGAACAAAGGGATAAGACCCTTGTCGTACCGACGCCGGCGAGCGATGTAAGTTTTTTTATTGGTCCACTGCTGGACTGGGTCTCCTCTCATAGTGAGGGTTTTAGATCACAGTACACCACGGGCCAAGTGTGGATTGGTTGACTTCATACACGAATTTGGCGTGTTCGGTTGGTTCAACAGCTCAGAGAGTATGAAATACAAAATTTGACATTTGACAAAAATGTCATAGCAAGTCGTACTCTCTTCTAGCCGCGTTTCGCGTTTGCTCGATTTGCGCGATGGTAAAGGCATTTAAATATATTTGTTGCACTTGCACTCATCACAGCAACAGTACAGTCAAAGACAAAGACAAAGACGTTTATTCGCACAAATATGGGTACATATAAAGATGTCACAGGATTAATAGTTCAAGCTACCTGAAAGCTATCGTGTGTGTCAAAATCAGCCCGCTGTCATCTGCCTACGAATTCTGTTCTATAACTATTACACGGTGCGAGTAGAGACAGCCTGGAACAGTGATAGAATAGTTTATCGCTTGTCGCCGTGGACACAGCGGTACCCTAAAGTCCAGATTAGCAATTAACCAGCGGCGCCCGAGCACCGCGCCGGTGATGAGCCCTTATCAGATGCTCACGCGATAGTAGTTTATCACAACTTTGCATATTTATGCTCCATAATTCCGTGCATTTCTTTAATAAACCTGATAATATGCTAATAACTGTTTTTAAAAATATAATTGGTGTCCATGCACCTTCCATGCATTATATAACGCAATGTCTACTTGCAATTCCATTTTTTTTCGTTTGCAGGATAAGGTAGAAATACAAACAATTTACAAAATAATATGACTGGGCTTCTTATCCTAGCCCGTAGGGTGTGCAAATTATTTAGATACTAGCTTTGCTCGGGGCTTCGCCCGCCTGGAAATCATAGAATCAAAAAAAATTTTTTCGCGTTAATAACGACCCTGCCGACGTTTTCGTAAAACAGTGGAATTCCTCGCAAAACTAATAAAAATAGGAGAAAAAAGTAGCCTATGTTCAAGTCAAGACCCTCTAGTATCACTATATGAAATTTCATCATAATCGGTTTTGAGGCTTGGCCGTGATGACGTCACAGACAGAAAGACAGACTAATTTTCGCATTTAAAATATTAGTAAGGAAGTATGGATAATTATAAGGCAAAATGGAATAAAACATATATACCTACCTACATAGGAAATATTCATTACAATTTATTATGATTATCATTAGTTATTTATATATTATATTACATATTAATGTTAATGTTTTATAGAGTAACGAACGAATAAACAACAGTCACGAGTCTCTGCTGTAGTTCTCACATCTATAATCAACCTTTAGATGGGAATGCAATTGATCATGAATGCGAGACAAGTTAGCTTTTCAGCTAGCTGGCTACTTGCTGTCTATCTGCACTGAAGCACCGTGGTGGAGAATGCTCGTGACTTTCCGCTTAAGAGGCCTGCGCCCAGGAGTGGGACTTCGGCTACCAGCAATGACGACGAGCTTGTAATTAACTCGCATAAGGTCCATCTCGATCCGATTTTTGGTAGTATTGAAATTCTATCACATGTTACACTAGCTTTTGCCCGCGACTTCGTCCGCCTGGAATAGTAACTTACGCAGCATTTTAATTTCCTTGGACACTTTTATTGGAAAAGACAGTAGTTCACGCGGATGAAGTCGCGGGCGAAAGCTAGTATAGCCTATATTGATCAGGATAATGTAGCATTCAAATGGTGAAATGATTTTTGAAATCGATCCAATGTTTTTTGAACCTATTCGTTATTTACACACATACAAATCTTTCCTCTTTATAATATTAGTATAGATACATACATGACAGAGAGAGATAGAGAGAGACAGAGAGAGAGAGAGATGATGATCATTTATGACTGAGCTGGTACAATCTACGTTCGTAAACAACACCTATCAAAGCACATGTAGCCCGTGAGAAAGGCTTCTAACATCTTTATGTGGGTGCTAGAAGTGTTACATTTGTGCGCCGATTTTGCATTGACATTTACAAGAATAATCAAAGTCTGTTAAACAAGTTGAATTTCATTATCATTCAGCTGCCTCCGTCGTTAAGCGGTCAGAAAATCTGACTGCAATACCGGGGGCCGTGAGTTCCCACCCAGGAGAAATTCTTGAACGTCATTAGGTATATTGTTTTAGTCCACTGCTAAACAGCTTTTAGTTGCAGGTTGCCGCGTGGAGGCTTCTAGCCCGGGAGCCTTCTGCACTACCTCTGGGAGACAAAAAATAAAATATACATTTGTACGATTTCCGTGCACTGTTGCTATGTCCTCAGAATGAAATCTTAACGCGGTAAATAAACGACATTTGATCTAACAAATTGGACTTAAGAGACCGGTTGGTGGCTTTACATTGAAATGCCTGCGCCATTTACGGTAAAAAAAAGTGTTTAGATTTCACGGCGCGCTTCAAAAGAAATCCTATTATTTTCTAGGCTTTTTGCTATCGGAGATCCATTAAATTTCCTAGAATTGTTTGCAAAGTTTCTCATACAAAAGCTAGGAACTGTTGACAAGTGTTAAATGTCAATGCCCTGGGATCGCGCGGATTAGACGCAGAACGACGTAACTGCGAACCGGTTGGCGAGTTCAAAATAATTCTTGCTCGTAATGTACGAAGTTTAATATTACTAGAATGCCATGGGGTGGAATTTCTTTTCTACAGTTAATTAGCGTGGAGATTATTATTTGTTAGAAAACCACCGACCGTGGATATCTGGACGTGCGGGAAAAAGCAGTCGTTGTGTACCTTTGTGCTTTAAAAAGAACAGGTACGATGTGATATTTTTTTAATTGAATTTTTTAATAAGTAAAATTCAGTTAGGTCATTTCGATTTTCATCCAATCAAGTCATTATTAAGCATCATTTGCGGTTCGGATAAAAAAAGGTTCAATTCACACGCCGGTACTTTCGAAACGATAATTCATTAATAACGATTTGATTTGTGTTGATTTGACTCCATAACCAGTGTTCCGTCTTTCCGAGTAACACACGGTCTGCGAAACGCCGGCCGGTGTGTGTTCGTGTAATAAATCGCAGTTTAAACTGTATTGACATGTTATACCGACGTTTGTCGCGTGAACATTAAACGTCAGCGTTTGAATCGGTAAAAAGTAACAATTGAAAAACCGTAAACACTCGCATCGGCGAAACGGCTAGCGTTTATCTGCGCAAACAAAAAGCGCGCCGATTTGGTTTGTACAAATGGCGTTGAAAATAAAAACGCACTGTCAAAATAGGAAAAAATGTTTGTTTAGAGGAAAAAAAAACAGTCAGTTGAGCGCCCCTGCAATGTGAAAAAACGGTAACGTGGAATGAAAATTGCATATCGCCGATGTGAAAAAGGCTCAGAAAAAAAAACTCAGTTAACGTATTCTTAGTGATAAGCGTTGCACGCGATCCGTTGACCGGCTGCGTGGTGTGGAGGCGGCTTCTTTATAATAAACTAGCTTCGCCCGCGACTTCGTCGGCGTTTCAGTTTAGCAAAACAGTTATTGTATCCCTTTACATTTTTATCTTTCGTAAAAAAAAATTTTTTTTTCTTAAACAGTATCCTATGTTACTTCTAATGCACCAAGAAAATGTGTACAGTTTCATGATGATCGGTTAAGTAATTTTCGCGTGAAAGCGTAACAAACTTACATTCCCATTTATAATATTAGTAGGGAATTAATATAATTTATGCTGATGCAAAACAAGGGAGTGCTAAGTAAAATTGTATAAATCATCTACATCGGGTATTAAGTAGGTTTAGCGTCTTTTTTTGTAATCCAAAATAAACTTTTTGGTTCATTTTAATGTACAATATTACGCTTATAACATTGACCAGTAGCACTATATCTTAGTTGTTACCAGAAAGTTCATCCTCAAGGTTTAGGAGTAAGTTTTATGCTAACTTTTATCAGATTAACACGGGTTCCAACTTGCGTAATATAAAAATAGTGATCAATATGATGAATAAGTGTGAAATTTAATCCTTGGCTTCCTCGCTTGTCCGTTTAAACTGTAGCTTTGTCAGATTTCAAGTTACAGTTTAATTGGACAAGAAGTGAGGAAATGATACACTAATATACAGTAACATGTGCATAATAAAATAATAGTCAGTAAAATTAAGTATTCATTGCTTACATATTGTAAATTTCAAATAGTATATTAAAATTTAACGCACTATATCTTTTTACATGCCGCTTAGTCAAGGTTAATTTACAAAAATTAAATTCAAACCAATCGTATCAACTTAACGTGCAATTTGCGGAAGAATTTCAAACACAGATACATACTAGTAAAGGTAGTAGTACATACTACTACTCATTTATACTAGTATAAATGAAAATACAAAGTAAACATAAACAAGTCCAGCTCCACAGCGCGCCCAGCCCGCGGGCTATCCTCCACGCATCGCAGTTTTTCATGCATGCGGTTTATTTATATATTATTACTTATTATAACAATATACGCGTCACGCCTGAATGCACCCAATGAGTTGGTATGAACGAGTCCTTTGATTGTAACGGAAAGTAACTTGATTTTCGAAAAAGTTTATTTGTGAAAATAACACGTTTGTTCTTTAACAAAACTCCGAAAGCGTTTGCTGTTATGTTGTTTTGGACTCGTCATCGATTTCACTACATTCTGAACGTTTTATTTGGGTTCACTTGAAACCCCATGCGACTAATTATGTGAATTTCTATAAGCGCCTAATTAAAGGTTAATATACTAGGGTTAATAGTTCAGTTAGTAATAGTTGTTAATAATGGTATTGGTTGATTAGATGCATGCTAACACCTTAGGCCACGTCATCGCTTACGAGCAGACGAGATGGTGGCCAAATAATAGCCTCTTGCGAACATAAAAAAAATCATTGTTTACAGGACCGCGGAATAGAACTATTAGTAATGTCAATCCAGTTAGCATTAAGTATGAGTGCGATTAGAATTACTTAATATTCAGGGTATTAGGTTTTGTGTTGCTAATCTTGAAGTGGTCACCTGTAGCATTCACGTAGACACATCTACAGCCTTTAAATTGAAACACGTTTAAAATTCCTTTGAAAGGAAAAATAATAAAATAGCGGCATTTTCATTACTTTCAGTTATATCATCCCTACTGCCATCTATTGTGATAAATTGAGACTTAATTACCATTTCTGACAGCGTCATCTAGCATTAAACTTGAGTTATTGTTTAAATTGCAGTTTTGTGTTGAAGGATGATATTTAGTTAATATGCTAAATGTTAGATGGCGCAATTTACAATTTTTTTACCGTGTAGTTTAAGGAAACCTTTATAGATGGCGTTCAACCAAAAAATGAATTAATGTTATGAAACAAACTAGGTGGCGCTGATACTACGTTTTTAAAGATATTTATTACAATATTTTTTTACTTATCGTAAACTATGTCTCTTTTATATACGACTACATTAAAGAGACAAAATTTATAAATTTCCTTATACTTTTCAATCTATATACTTTCGTATCCTAATATTAAAACCACGTATATTTTACAATCTAAATGTCATGAAATTTAGTTCAGTGGCCTAAATTTAATATGAAAATGTAATAGTACTTATTGCAAAGTGTTTTTTACACTTTTATAATATTACTACATATATAAAGTACCCAACTCCCAATCTTGCTTACTTTGTAATTATTAATAGTTAAATAACGATAACAGAAGTTTAAATGTAGGTACTAGACATAATGTTAACTTTAGTAAAATTGTGAAATAAAAATTACAAATTAGATCGTTTTAAACTAAATATTAATTTGTCCACAAATATAGTAAATTACTATTTATGTAAACAAAAACGTAATTCATAAAAAGAAGATTTAAAGATTCTATTTATTGGTTACAAGAGAAGTTCAACTACTCGTTAACAGAGGGCGGTATATAATTCCAACAAGACAATATAACGGTATTCTAAGTAGAGTAGTATCTCATAATATCCTACCATGAAGTTTATATTTAATGTTTCTTTAATACCCTTCTTGATACAGTTATTATCAAATTGATACAAGTTATATATCGCAAGAATTATTCTCGACTTCAAAAATAAGCAAACTATTATATTATTATGATGAACATACATACAATATAATACTTATATAGATATATTTTTTACACCCAGACAGAACAAACAAATGTGCTCAGCTCCCAAATATTTGTCGTGGGTGGGAATGGAACCCACGACGTCCGGTGTAGCAGTCAGGGTCTCGAGCACTCGGCCACGAGGCCAGTCGAAGTCTCGTGACTGCTGCTGACGTCCTGGCCGTAAGATGCTTCCCTCGCATAATAATAACCACGAGTGACATTTAGGCCGAGGGTAGAAAAGAAACTCGAGGCATATGAATCATCGTTTTTATTTTTTAAAATAATTATAGCTAACCGTTTCGGCAATGATAGTTACTATTCTCATTTTAATGACACAATAAGCATTTTCCGTTGTTAAAATTATCTCGCATTAAAATTAATGGGTTAATTTTTGTTCGATAAATTGTATAATTAAAAAAAAAAAGTAATTACTCCGTAACATAATTCAACACTAAAACTTAACTATTAAATTACATAGCAGTTGGACTACGTGGCGAATACGAAAAATAACTTCTATAAAAATATAATAATTCAATAAACATATTGCATCTTACGACTAAAATTATTAAAATTAAAATAAAAAACATGGCATCGAATAAGTTTAACATTAAAATAATTATCAAATTAATTTAACTTAGACATGATAAATAACTCTATACAGAATGTAACTAAAACAAAGACATGTCGTGTAATATTCGTATGTCATCTATTATTTCCGAATGATTCCAAAACCCGGGCACGTGTTGCGTGACGTAACCTTAAGCACGTGTTGCGTGACGCAAGCGTGACGTCATCTAATCACCGAGTTGGTACGTTATAGTTACGTCATATCACCCTAAAATTTATTTACATCCATTTTTATTTATTATCATAATTTTAATACAATATCGCCAAACCGTGAATTTTGACTTCTACCTAATCGTAATTTTTATTCTAGGGCCTAAACATTTTCAATTTTACAATTCGTACGCCGAAATATAGGTAGATACTTAATTTTGAAGTTAGATTTTAAATTTACAAATTTTTAATTTTACATAGATACTGTCGCCGAAAAAGTGTTCCGAATATTTACATTATAAAATGTTTACACATCGATACAATGTTGACTCGATCACGACACAACATAACAAGAATATGAAGTTTACAAAAATAAGACTAGAATACACCGATTGTGAAGAGATTTGGATATAACGTTTTGAGATACATTTTACTTCGGATGGCGGCCAACAGACGGTTAAAATTCATACTGTTTCCTTGTTACTTGTTCATGGTAACGGATAGAAGAGGCCGGAGTGTAAGGACATTTCGAAATGCTTCAATAAAAATTATTTTTTATGGACTGTTGTACACGAGGACTGCTCGAAGACTGAAATGTGGGTAATTTACAATCATTTGCTTTGAATGGTGCTGAAGCACGGACAGCTGTCGTTTTGTTGTAGATACAGCTGTAATATGCAATGCAGATAAATACAACAAGTAGATTTTGAAAAATAATATAAGCCTATTTGATAAACTATTGAAAAATTTTAATAACTTGCTCTTTTTGAATCACTGGGAAGTAAGGACTGGGTTGTTAGATAAATTCATTGTTGAATTTCAAGTCTCCATGGCAAAGATACACAGATATATAGAACGTATAAAAAATATTTTTATTGTGATGTTTGCTTAAAATTTGTAATACGAATTAAAGGTGTATGTCCCGTCTCTTTATGATAAGTTCAATATAATTTTAACCGGCTGTTATTGGCAACAACGTATATGCTGTGTGACATTACAGAGGCTACGCGTACAATGTTATAGTAGACAAAAATAATGCGCTGTTGGTTCAATTTTGACCTAAAATTGTGTAAACTTAACAATTATTTTCGTTACAATTTTCAAAATTACTGTTCAAATATTTTTTCGAAGTATAAATCAATGTGTTTACAGAAATTTACATTAAATTTAGTCTTAAATTTAAGACGTAGTCAACTGAAATTAAAATCGAAATTACATGATAAAATAGTTTTTTACACATCAATAATTTTTCCATTTTCCGCTATCGATGTAAAATTTCAACAAATTCTTGTTGTCATACATTTTTCGTCCTAAAATTGTTCTCATTTCAAAATGGATATGACACATGACGTAGGCTGTAAATATCATTTAACACACGAGTATAATAGTTCAATTATCTATGACAGAGAGGGACACAGATTTTTTTTTGTATTTATGTGTTTTTATTCATTGTTCACTATATTATAACGTGAACTAAGCGATTGGATATATTGAAGAGTCGTGCTTAGCGGGCGTCGAGGGCTCGCTCGCACACCACCGGGCGTATTTGTAATTGTAATGTTACAAACGAGCCCCGACATCACATTACATTAATTACGCTAACTTACAAGATACATTAGCTACTATGAGATTATGAATGAAAACCTGGCTATCCTGACTACACTTAACTTACAATAAATGTGTATATTTGGCTAAGTATTTATAAAACAAGCGATCAAATACAACGGAAACGACCAAGCGTTCGAAATTAAACATTAACAGTCAATAAGGATGCTTAATTCAAATCAACAGCAATTGATTTATTAAAAAACTTAACAATCAACATTGCAAAACATGTTCAAGCGTGTTATAAGATCATGTTGATATTCAATACAGTAAACAGGTCAATCGTAACTCAGTTGGTACCCTTGCGCAATTGGTAAACATGATTGAACATGTTGTGCAATATTTTTAACTTTTAAATAAGAAATGTAATGTAATCGCAAGATGTTTTCAGCGAATTTACTTGTCGACGAATCAGTGGTGTTCAAAAACTGTTAACAGTAACAGGACAGGCATAGATAATAGTAATAACAACAATTATTATTTCTTGAATATCAAAGTCAAAACTGTTCTTTTGTCATGATTACTTCTTTCTTTAATAGGACTCAAACAGGACTTTATAAAACCCAGAATGATTTTTGTAATAATAATAAAAAAATATTTTTGTCTGCCCAAATGGTTAATCAAATCTGCTAATCTATTTTCTTTTGTCTAATAGGACTGTTCATAGGACTTTATAAGACCTAGGATGATTTCAGTTATAGCTGTTATTGGTTACAGTTATGAAGTTAGTAGCCCTATGATGATGTTAGTTGTAGTTATTACTGTTGACAGTTATTGTAACATAACTAATGTAACATTATTGATTGTCGGTAATTATTTAATTATCCGATGGAGGTTTGTAATACACCTTACAAAATTCTTGGTCGTAGACAATGTTTTACCTACAAATATTCGCTGTATCGTTTATTTAAGGGGATACTGGTGCCAGTGACACCGATCTACATTTTATTCGTGCCAAAAGTACATATCACAGTTTCAAAGTTACAATATTAGCCTAGTCATTATCAAATATAACAGTGTGTAAATCGGACTGTATAAACTATTTTCGAATAAATATAATACATAATATATAATAAATTTATTTTCTGTTTTATTCTTTTTATTTAAATGTTACAAATACACTCGCACCAGTGTCCCGCTAAAGTTTTCAGCGTTTTGTCAAGATGTATCCAGTTATTCTCCTATTTAACAAAACGTTTAACGTAATTGTCGTAAAATCGTAAACATTAATGAGCCAATAAAACTACATAGGGTGTGTCATATCCATCCGCCAAAGAGAACGCACCAACAGCGCATCCTTGTTATGTTAAGAAAAAAACGTGGAACCGCTATCGTCCACTCGGTTTTGACAACACAATCCAGTACTATTGAAACTAAGTGCGACACGGGGGCAACAGAAAAGGCCGCGTGACAACACTCTCGCCTTTCCGCGTTCCCCCCAGTGTTGCCAGCGGGCGGCGTACGCGCGTCCGCTGCGAATTAGGCTGTAATATTATTATTAAATGTATACGCTTAACTACGGAATTTTTCATCGTAAAATAAATGTAGAAAAATTTTTTTGTCATATATATAATTGTTTGTTTCAAAATTTCTCCCGTTCAACAATTAAAAAATGTTAACCGTCAAAAACTTAAAAATAACCGCTGACAACTCGCAGACACGATCTGTTGCTTTATAACTATTCCATTGCGATGATCACAGAAAATACAAGTAAGGCCGCGTTCTCGTGTGCCGCGGCGGCGAACAGAACGAAATCACCTAACAGATTCGCTATACACATTCCCGACACTTACTCTGAAAAATCCTTATATTAAATTTAAAAAACGTTCGATTCGAAAATAGAATGTCAATTTGTTTTTTTTTTTTTTACAAATACCTTTGGCTTCGCGCAGCACACGAGCGAGCGGCCGTAGATTGAACACTTTTCTGGAAACGTAACTTTTTTTTCTCTAAACATCTAATGTAGGATACACGATCCGTGCTGTCAACTTTTGTACAACTCGAGACACCTCGAGGTCGGTTCCTTAAACGCGATGTTTCATTAATTAACTTTAAAAATACCAAACGTTCATAAATTTTTCCTTCTACTATGACCTAAATTTAAAACAATACCATTTATACAATATTCATAGGAACTCTTTTGTTGTTATATTAAATTTATTTATATATTAAATTTATGAGGATTTCCTTATATTTTTTTTTTACATAAATAGCGATCCGTTCACTCGATTTCTATTCGCACATCGCGATGCGTTTGCGTCGATTTGGGTTGTTTTTTTGTTTTTTTGTTTCAGTCGAAAATCGTTTTGTTTCGCGTCCAAAATGTTTCGGTTTTTTCACGTAAGTATTTCACGTTTCCTAGAAAACAATAATCTTCATCGGGTAACCTTCGCGTCTCGTAACTGGCCGTTTCACTCCAAACAATAATTAATAACACGCCGAAAAGTTTTGTATTTCATAAATCAAAAAACGATAAACAGACATAAGGAAAGAAACGATACAACCGATAACGTCTTCCATAACCAAAAACCACGGAAATTATAAACGATTTTTGGGCTATTGCATTTGTGATTTTCATCTATGTACATTGGCGAGCCCTGACAGCCTTCGCACATTATATTGCCACAATGTCAGCAGACCGTGCGGGCGACGCCAATATGAATATAAGAATGAAATAAGTACGTACGTTAAATCAGCTTACTATTTATTACCTTACCTATATGTTTACGATTATAAGAATAATTACGTTTTTTACGCACAAAACCGTTCGTCCGTCCATCCGTTCGTTCGTCCGTCCGTCCATCCGTCCGTCCGTCCGGCTGACGGTGTTCTACGTAAAAAGCGATGTCACTTATTTTATAATACATGATGATAATATTAAAAGTATTTTAATATTCGGCAACACTTGACATTCTCACTGTGACGTATGGCAACACTGTTCCCTGTGCAACGCCAGTGGACAGTGTTGCCATTGTTTTAACTACAAAACTATTACTGTGGCAACTGAACACCTAGACCTGGCCGTCTAGGTGCGGTGTATGTTTGTTTGTGATAGCGAAACGTATGAACATTTCGCGTTGGTATATTGGGCTATTGTGCTTTGATTGGTTTTACTGGTTTATTGTGTTTTTATTACTTTTTTATTTATTTCAAATGAAAATAAATATAGATATTTGGGCTATTGTTGTCTGTGTCCGTGTTCATTTTTAAAGAATGTCTCGTGTGTTTTCTGTCCATTTGTGTTTTTTGTTTCTTGTCGAAGCGGGGTGTGTATGCTGTTTGCGTTTTCAACTTGCAACCCTTCGACTGCGGTCCAGTTTTATATATATTTGTCCTCGTCTGTCTGTATCGATTCAGTGAAAAATCGCTATTCTTATATTGAAATTTCTTACTACCCACGTCGATAATTGTTTTAAGTATATACAAAAAGAATATTTAACGGCAGTCTTCTGTAAAAACATAATGTTTCAATATTTCATACAGATATATATACATATACAAAACTCATTTGTAAATAATGATAATATTTTTCTGACAAAAAAAATATAGTAATAATAAACTTCATGAAAATAAAATCTTGTTTCGGTACAAGCGAAGGGCGTCAACATGTCGCAACATGCCCTTACAATGTACACACCTAACACTAATATGGCATTCGAAATAATAATATTAATAAGCCGAAGGTGAAAATAAAATAATTCACGGAAAACGATTAAATAAAATAAATTTCGATAACCTCTTTTCATCCTCTATATCATTTAAATAGTTATATATTTGTGCGTTCAAAAACGTGACTAGCATAAGACGTGTTATTGCGTGAAAAAAGATAAAAGATATCATTCGAATTAATAAAATAAAAAAATCATTATCGCTACAAAATAAAAAATAAATGTCCCATTGGAAACTCATAGCGCAACGGAATATCGCAGACTCGCAAATACGACAAAACGTGCAGATTTGTTTGGCACTTCTCAATATTTATACTACGCTAAAACATACACTGCTCTGTGTTAAAGCTAATAAAAAATAAATATAAATATATATATGTACATATCATAATAAAGTTATGTAAACAATAAAAACACACGTTCCCAACGAAACGATCAACAAAAGATTGCACAGATAATTATTTGTCAGTAATTAATGATTAATTAATTATTTGTTAGTTACTAATTTTCTAATTACATCGGGCGAGTTCTTGTTCCATTTTGTTCGTTACGAATATTCATTTAGTTTTTCAGGTAATTTTCAGTTAATATATTTACAGAAAAAATGTTTAATTTCATTCTTTTATATAATATATATATATATAATTTGTCGCTAAACGTTTCCCCTATGTACAACGTAAAGTTCTATCTAAGTATTGTTACCGTTCCGTAAGTTACGCTACTGTTTAGTCGCCTACGTTAAACAAACTATTGGATTTTACATTAAACTGCATCAATACGCGTGACGTCGTCGCCAAATGATAACAATTACTAATCAAAGACGATTTCGATACGCGCTCGGCGCGAGCTAACCGGACTTTTTAACCGAAAATTATATGATTATTATTATTATTATTATTAAGTATTAATTGTAATTTGTATACGAGAAGGTTTTTTGCGATATATGTGTATGAAATCGCATCAGATTAGTAATAGCTGAATTTTCATGGCTGCGGATTCTGCTGGAGGTGCACGGCTTGTTGGGCGGCTTGCTGGGCGGCGTGCTGGGCGGCCTGCGCGGCTTGGGCGGCCTGGGCGGCCTGGATGTGCTGTTGCTGCACCGCTTGCTGCGCGGCTTGAGCGGCTTGGGCCACTTGAGCTGCCTGAACCTGGGCGGCCTGCTGTGCCGCCTGCTGCGCCGCGACCGCCTGCGCCGCCTGCTGCGCGGCCTGCTGCGCTGGAGACAAGTTGAAACCCAGCATCCTTGGGTCGTGTAACCGCAGTGCCTGTTCCAATCGTTGTTCCTGGGCAATTCTGAAAGCCTCCACTAGCTCCGGTGATAGCTGTCCACTGGGGTCTGACGGCTGCGGTGGGAACACGCCGTTATGTCGGAGAGGACTGACAGCCTCGGGGTTGTGGACTTGCGCTTGAGCTTGAGCTTGAGCCTGAGCTTGCGCTTGAGCCTGTGCTTGAGCCGCTGCAGCTTGAGATACGGCTAATCGTAGGGCTTCCGCTTGACTTCGGAGTAACGCTTCCGCCTGTTGGATCCGCAGCGCCGCTTCTGTCGGCGCCGGGGGGGTGTCCGGGGGCGGCTGTACCGGCGGCTCCCTCGCTAGCTGTTGGCGCATCGCTGACACCAAGTTGGCGGCCGCGACTTGCACCGCGTTGGCCCCTTCTCCAGGCTGCGCCATCATGTTGGCAGCGGCCGCGGCGATGGCTGCGACTCGCTCGTCTCCGTACGCTTGGTGGCCGTTGTTCGCCGATCGGAGTAAGTCGGTCAATTTGTTGACAGCAGCGCCGGCTTCGGAGCCAGCGGAGGACGACAGGCGGCCGTTGGACGAGGAATCGGAGTGAGCGGGGGACGGCGGCGCTAAGTTCAGAAGACCGGACCCGCCCGCGGACGCGGACACGGCGGCGAGGATGTCCCGCTCCCGTCTCTCCGCGGCCGCGCGGGAGAGGACGTACTGCGCAGCGAACTGATGTTTCGGCTCCATTCTCATATGCTCCATGTGGGAGAGAAGTCCTGGAAACGTGGTTGATATTATTAACATCCATCAATATATATCTTAACACGATTAGATCATTGCAATCGTTAGGCAAATGTTGCATAGAATACCTATATTCTCAAATTCGTATTTATTGTATCAAAAGGTACATTCAAATACCGGATGAATATGAAAATCGTTCCGGCTGTAGTCACACCTCGGGTACGGAACACCAGCATACGAGCTTACCGCTTTCGTGTGTGAACACAGCCTGACACACAGAACAGGGCCACATCCGAAGGCTGCTGGTCAGCTGCGTCTCCGGATGGCACGCGAGGTGCTTCCTCAGGGAGCCCTCGTTCACGTAGTGCTTCCCACAGACCGGGCACGGGTGGTTCGCAGTCCTCCGCTTCGCTACATAAGGATCAGTTGGTTTAGCTTGCGCCGGGTACGGTGATGTGGCAGGCGGACCTTCACCATCATCACCAGGATAAGGATTGGCAGGTTAGTGGGTTAGAGGAGGGAGAAAAAAAAAAACAGACCGGTTAGTCCCGTTGTTAGTGCAGACGGCAAAAGTACGAATTTCCGTTAAACGCCTCTAATATTTAATACGTTCTGTGGACAGTGAGAGTTTGATTTCATTGTGGTTGACTGTACGCCAGTAGATCTATATAGGGGAGACGGAGGAGCATTTAACGGAATCTCGTCCTTAACACGATGTACTAGTGGAACTCAAATAAATACAACTCATGAACAAAAACCAAAACACAAACCAATTAACGGCAGCCAATGGCGACGCTGTTGGAAATAATATGGAAAACGCAACTATAAGATGTATAAACAAAACATGTTATGATAATAAAGTTGGCAAGCCATCCGAGAAATCGGTCGTTAGGAACAAGAAATGTTTGCAAAACACACTACCCTTCCAATAACGCTGAAACAATAACAGCCTATCCCTCGGATGCTTCTCTCACTTATTTAACTAACGGAGATTTGTGGAAACGATACGTTTTTGTTCGGTCGATTGTAAAAACCAACACCCCTCGTGGCTTCGTGTCAGCTGGAAGCTCTGGCGCGCAACGTTAGACGTCGACAACATTAATGCACTCCTTGACAATACCATCTAAATTGACGGTTTTTGAGCACAAAACGTTAGATATACGAGACTTCCAACTACACCGCTTAATGCTACGGTCTCCGTTGTCGAAGTGTTTCGCGAACCAGCCAATCGGTTGTCTCTATCTTTGGCGCGAGATGTTGCCGTTGTAAAAAAAAATTTGCTAACACTCAACAGCGGAGACCACTTAATCTAGCCTTAACTAGCTCCTCCCTGGAGGTAAGGAAACAGTATCCACATTCGATAGATAGCGTTCCTTTTTCGCCGTAAAAACCGGACACCGGGTCCGGAAACTTACTGGCAACACCGGACGCGTTGGGGTCCTTATGCGTGTTCTTCATATGTTCGACTAATGCCTCGCCCCCAAAAACGACTTTGTGGCAAATGGGACAAGGCGTGGCGGCCGCGCCTCCGATCATGAGAGCCGCGTGTTGCTGCAAAACACCAAGGTGCAGCTGAAGCTCCTACTCCACCGGACGGCGTTGGGGGCATAGCAGTGCATACATTAGCATCGTCATACGAAACACAACACATAACAGTCAAAGGGAATTTCGAAAATTATACATAAACGTTACAAATCATACATAACGGCCAAAGGGAATTTCGTTAAATGGAATTTTGAAAAATATACGAAAATTATAATTCGCCAATTTTATAATTATGTTAAACGAAAATAACAGCGTTTCAATCGCAGCCAAAATGTTGAAACGACCATCGAAATGTATTAAGATGTAATTTGTGCCATATTTTAAGGAATATCTAAACGTATTTTTTGAATATCTGAAATTTTAAGACTATTACAT
>DWUN01001088.1:0-18191 GCA_018249975.1 Passova gellias
CGGGATTGTTACATATAAAAGATTGAGTTATCATAATTGAACCACGGCAACGCGTGGTCTGGTCTACTAGTAATACTTATAGATATTTGTTTGTGTTAATGTTAGTCCTGGTCGGAAATTGAACCCACGACCGTCAGTTTAGCAGTCAGGCTTTAACCGAGGGTGCAGTCGAATTCTATATTCAAACTCGTAACATTAAGCACTGTCCAGTCATCCACTTCCACAATCCAAACTAAGTTCAGCTTTGCACGCAGATATTACGAGACGGGCTCGATCAAGCCACGCGCTATCGGGGGGTCTAAGCCCCGCGTGGCGACCACGCCCGTAGTCCAGAAGATAGCCGACTACAAGCGGGAGTGCCCTTCGATCTTCGCGTGGGAGATCCGCGACCGTCTGCTCAGCGAGAACGTGTGCAATAACGACAACATACCCAGCGTGAGTATTAAATTTTAATTCATAACGTTTTAACAAATTCACATCTATTGATTCGGTAAGTCAGCCAACATTATCGTACTCCCCGCAGGAGTGTTATATATTTGTACGTAATCATGTCTCAACGATGTATAATGTCCATATACGTTGAGTCGGAAGGTTTAATATTGCGTGTGAACGGTTTAAAACGTTTAAAAAACTTGATTGCTTAAGAAATGCAGTACCTACTTACATAGCAGCTTTATGTTCTCATTCATACATGCTTTTACTGAATATAAAAAAATATTTTGTGTCTCGTAATCTGTGTCGTATAAACGATAGACGGTAGAACGAGACAAAACATTTAATAACCAAAACACCGTTACTGACCGTTTATAAATAAGGGTGGAATTGAATGGCTGTTATTATTAAATATTTTTTTATCCTACATACAAATTGATGTGTAAGTACATTGAATTCATTTTGTAGTAAGTAATGGGTGTAAACTTCAATTGTTTTGTACTTAAAATCATTTAAAGGAATATCGAGGAATTCCATATTTTTTATATGAAGGTCAAAATGAAATAAAGTAGGCGTTAAATACTGCTTGCAGTCATATGTCAATGTACTCACATAAATGTAGTAACATTTCAGTATTCAATGCATTATAAAAAGCCGACAAACATGAAAATATTTGTGTACGTGGACGCAGTTTTAAGTACACTCGTGTCGAAAAGTGCCAACCTTTTCAACGTACAAGAATAGACACACATAATACATATTACGTTATACCTTTCAAAATATTCAAACATTTTAATTAGGAATGCAGTTGTTGTCGCTCGCCCATTGTGCCGCCTATCAAAATAAGTCGGACAGAATTCGGTGACAATTGCCTGCCTTAATCCAATTTCGCCACATTACGAAATTTTTATTCCACCGGACCATATGTTTTGGACCCCAACACGGTTCCATTGTCCATCTGAGCTTTTGAGGCGCCCATTCATAGTGTAAGGCTATTCTACGAATTATTGGTCTGTACAAAATTTTCGGTCGGGATGGTCTGTCGCTATATTAGGTCTTTGTCGGGCTCATACAAATAGGCCGTCTTTATAGAGTTTGGAGTTCATAAATTGTCGTCGTCGAGGATTTCGTTCGACAAATAAATTGCTTCGCTAATAAACTGTCAGCTTTGAATCCATACAAGAAGAAGATAGACCGATACGTGCTGCGTATTGTGGATTGGAGTTCGCTACATTATTCCAAAATGTAGAGTATAAAAATAATGCATATATCATTTCAAGAAATAAAACGATCAATGAATTAATAAATGATAGCCATAAAATATATGACGTTCATTAAGTGTATTATACTTTGTAATGAATGAAACAATTAGTATGGATTGGAGTATGGACCATCTGAAACTTTCCACTTTTTACGTAGACACTTTTTTTCACATCAAGTTAACGATATTTTACTGTGATAATACACTAAAAGACCATTGATAATTAACGTGAATATTAAAAAAAATACCTGGTCCGTTATTATGGAGATTAATGAGACGACAAAAATATCGCCGTGATAAATATCGTACAGTCCATATTAAATAAAGCCGTGTTCGAAGTGACACGATCGGTAATCGAAGCGGACGTATCTGCGGGACATCTGCTCGGGCGCAAAAAAGTTCAATAGCGAATGTGTATTGTAAATTTTTTCCACCATTTATCGGGCCAATTTTTCTGTTAATCATGTCAAAACTGGAGAATCGTTTGTGTACGAATTGGCGTCTCGCTCGATAATGTAAACACTCGGCGACACAATACCGCGGGGTCGCTTTTTGTGAGCTCGGTTTTGAGATGTATCTTCGCTTATCGAACGCTGAATTATTGAATGGTCGGACAATCCAATAGCTCTAGCTTCAATACAAAATGTAGAGTATTAAACAATGTAGAGTATTCAATAATGTAGAGTATTAAAATGTCTAGTTTTGATTTTTCCACAATTAACATTCGCTCTTTTTAGCTAACTAGCAAATGCTATACAAATAAACCTTTCGTAACTATATTTTGTTGGTTCTTGTCGACTTATTTTTAATTAATCCAAACTCCACAAACATCTACATATCCACGTTAGGTATCGACCCTTAATTAAGTCTATCATACAAGAACGTTATTTTAAGATTTAATACAATATATAACACGATATTTACTTTTATGCAATATATAAACATCCCACAACTAGGAAGGGTTCTCTCTACGTTAATGGTTATACCATTAATACTAAAAGATGTTTATTAAGTCTCGAATGCTCTACATTCGATGCAATGCGTTTTGTTGCCGATTTCGAACTGCTTTAAGGTTCGCGAAGGTTTAACGATAGGTGCTGATAAATAAAATATAGAGGCCAAGGAAAATATTGTGAAGAAACCACCACAGTTAGAATTATCTATAATATTCTCAGTATGTGAAGATTGCCAAACCGCACTTGGTCAACGTGGATGGATTGTTAAAGCCTTAAACTTGTACATTATGCAAGGATGTGGTTCAGATGTGGAAAAACAGGGTTAAAAAAAGCTAGGTACTTTCTTTCTGGTTGTCATGCCGTCTGAAATGTGAATAGGCCTGTCTGTGTCTGTCTGTCTCCAGTCGTCCAAGAGCTGACTGCACCCGCGTTGACTTGACGTTGGTTGACACATCGTTTACGTTTTACAACCACGTCAGTACTATGAAACTTTTGATAAAAGAAAATAAAAATTCTACATATATGTATTTTAAACAATTTAAATTCTTTTATTAAATAAAAAATAAACTTTTAAATATATGAATTTTGTTGAGCCGTCTCTACAAATCTTAGATGATAAGAATTCGTTTAAAATTTGACAAATTATTAAACTGGCGTCGAATGAATTATCCAAATAGGTGTTTGAAGAATTAATTATTATGCTAATCTATAATACCATAATCTTATAATAACTAAAATATGACACAAGTGAACTTCTCAGACAAAATGAATGAGATTTTTACGTATAAGTATTTAAGTATAGACAAATCAGAGCCACATCGAGTATTAAAGTCAGACGCAAATGACAATACCGCCCACGCCCAACTGATCACAACACACCTATACCTTCCACCCTCTAACAAGAGGACGCAAAATTGAAATACCGAAAACCCCTAGAAGATTCGGCGCCAAAGGGGCTATTTTTATGACTGTCGTATCGTACGCACTCGGCCCACTGGGCAAATAGGTGAAAGGCACGACCGATGCATTTACACGTGTGTTAGAAAGGGATAGGTATTTATCCAGCGTTGCGTCGCCTAGTCATAACGGTCGAATGGGCGTGATGTTTCTTACCAACTGAAAGCGGACAAAAATACGTGGAACAATCGATTGCGGCTCAGTGGCAGAACGGCGTAAGTGCAACATGTTCTGTTCCATCTCACGGACTCGGCTTCTCTTATTTTTTGCAACTCAAATTTGCTCTACATCTCAAATAAAATTAAAATTTATCCTTGAAATTATCTCTGTAATGGAATTGATGAGAAAATTACATTTATTGTATGTATATCCAAACATTTTTGTAGACAATTAAAGACCAGCCAATTCTGTTCATACACGAAATTAGTACTCTATAAGCATAAGGGTTTTACTTCACAACACCTACATCCCAATCGTGAATAGGAGTAATTTCTATAAGTAAGTTGGGGCATAACTCTACCTACCAAACAAATCAACCAACCTATCAAACCGAACCAAAACATACATAGATATAGCCATTGCTGTTTAGTGACAGACCAAAATGTCAAATCTCTTACAAAAATAAATGAATTTTACGAAATACGAATCATCATTTATTATTAGGTACTTTTCTTTCACTCTTTAAGAATTATTATATTACGTTATTGTTTTTGCCAATGAATTAAAAACCATTTTCAAAATATCTTCGATAATGACTAAGGAAGGCATGGGGAACAAACAAAAGGGTAGTACATACGTCTTTTTGCACTTACCCTACAATAACGCAACGATTCACGCATGAATGAACGAAACATTTGTCGTCACCCTCACACTTACGGGTTCGCGAAGATCTGCATATTGCCGATCTTGTCTGGCAGATTAACGTCAACTGCTTATGATGGCATAGGAATTGATGGTAAGTCCGGCGATATTTATGGTAATGGTCGGGCATATCTCGTGTATGGTGAGAGGTGCGTTGTTAATATTCTGGGAAGGTTTTATGGAGTTTTATATATGTTTTTGAAATGTTGCAAAATATTTTTATGTCCAGTATCATTATAGAAGACGTTATTGTATTAGACATATCTTAAAAGCTTTTTTCATCATCGTGTTATTTAGTTTCCGTGGAAGTTACGAGAATAAGTAAAAATACATATGGATACGTACATTTATTGATTTTGGGACACATAGAACATGGTTTCAGCGATTTACAGAATTTATATAAATACTTATTACCTGTATTATATGTTCAGATGTGATTCTAACAACAATTTGATTGTATTAAAGGGAAAGGAAATTTTAATAATATAATATAAATATCCAGGCACTCTACATGTATAATTAGAATTAGAACTCTACATTTATTAATAGAGTTGTAGAGTTCACGATGACAATAAATAAAATTACAATGACGCCGTGAAAGGCGAATGCCCTTAATTAAGTTCTAATTAAAAGAACAAAACTTTAACCGGTCGTCAATTGTGCAAAAAATTGTGCGTGTCGAAGCTTTCACGCTTCAAACCACATTCAGTGATACCTAATTCTATATTAGAAACCGCCGGTTCCGTACGTGACTTGTGAACCTTCATTATACATTAGATATTTATGGTTACGAATGTACTGGGTATATGAAAATTGAAATGTATTGTTTAAGAAAACAAACGAATTTAAAAATCATACTCTCTCGCTAGTAAATGTAGCGTAAACAGAAATAAAACGCGGCACATAACATCTTTAGCATAATTCACATAGTATTTTCTAATCGTAACACGGAACGTTTTATTAAGAAAATAGTTCCGCTTCTATTTACGTACGAGCTATGACGAATGACTCGTTCAAAAAAGGAACGTGTCAAAAGTTTCGCGCGGCACCACATTTCGGACACCTAATTTTAATTTAGTAGTCGGCTTCGGGCGAGCGCTCACGCTGGTCCAACGTAACTCGACACCGCCAAAATGCTACCGACAAGCATTTCGGGGGCTTCTGCGTGTCACGTGTATTATGTAGCCCTATGTAGCCAGGTTTCGTTTTCGATGACACGCAAAAGGCTGTAACTGGAGATTATTTTAAGTGAGTTAAAAAGTTTCGGTGGTGTGTGTGTTTTTTTTCCGGCCGTAAGACGGTCGCGTTTGACGTTACGTCAGCACGAATCCTCGCGTGCAGTGTCCGTTGCGCAACCGACGTGGACGGGAACCGTGCGGATATTCGATTAAAACGTAGGTAGACGCTACCAAAGGCTCGCGTTGTCATATTTTTATAAAATTTCATTAAATCACACACGGAGAATTCCAAAAACTTAAACTGACATTACCAACATAATGCAATTAGAAGGTAAACCGGTTAATGTAATGTAAATAAACGCATTAAATCATTACTACCTAATAGCCATTTGACATAGAACACAAAGAAGAAAACAAATCACTACATTTCACAATAAATAATCCGATACATTTGCGTGTTGTCATTGTACGGTTATTTATGCAAAACGCTCAATCGACAATTGCAATATTTCAATTTTGTGTTGGTAATTAGTTATTGACGTTGCGTTTACAATCAAACAAAGTTGCGGTTGTTTCAGGCAATTGTTGGTCGCACGAACTACAAACCTCGTAACACAATCAAGTCATTGATATTTGTTATTCATTAACAGTGTATTAATAGATAAATTCAAATTGTCATATATAGGTACATCATGTTTTTTTAAACGGACACAACAAAAAAATTAAAAAAAAAATTACATTTGTAATATTTAATTAAATAATCATAGAGAAGATTAAATCTATTTGAACAAATCATAAATATGTCGCTTAAAGGCCCATGTTTTAAAAATGAAATACAGTATTTTTTCAAATGACATGTGTACTCATACTAAATGGGTACTGTAGATAGTTTGTTTAAATAATTTTAATAATCTAAAAAGTTTATTGGATATTTATCAGTAATGTTATAAGATAAATTCATAAAATTCTAAACTTTATCAGTTTCGTATTGTATGAGTTACTCCATTATTGGTTTTCAAACGATCTGCTATGGACCACGGAGGCATTAATATGTCCTGTGAGATTCGTCCCTCCGTCACGCGGGGTGGCTCTCACTTACTCGCTACTTTGCCGCATGCGTTTATTCCAAACAAATCTGTAATTAAGGGGCCGTTGGGATATATCTTATCTTCACATCTTAATAATATTTTCAGATAACTTCACACATAGCCATCTGATCTCAATTTAAAGAAAGACTGTGTTATCATAAAAAAAATTGACATTTTATGCATATACGAATATACGCGTTTAAATATACTCATGGATAATTTTACAAACATACCCAGAACAAATACATATGTTGATAGCAGAAATATCTGTCCTGCATGAGAATCGAACCCAGGAATCTCAGGTTAACAGTCTATGGCACTTATCACTGGACCATAAGGGAAATTTCATTGATATTAGTGTTATCGATATATGTATTTATTTTGCTAATGGACGTACGTATGTATGTATGCTTTGAGTTTGTTATATATGGTTTGGCTGAAGATATTCAGGTCGTCTTCCAACCAGATAGGCTAATGACCATAAGAAAGCAGCTGGAAAACGCTGGATTCAGAATATCGAAATCGGTATGAAATGCCGTTTAATAAGGGAAGCCGATGCTTAGCAGTTAACTTCATAAAAATTGACATACCAAATTATGCTTCTCGGCAATACTTAGGTTTTATCCTTATATCTAAAGAGACAATAAAACTACTTACAAACGTTTTACCGAAACGATTAACATTCGTAATGAACCCCGATGGCTCGATCAGAACTATCCAATCTCGGCGTCCTAGGAGAGTTGCAAAAAACCACCCCTAACCAAACCGCACCCCAAAGCAACCGCTTTTCATCGGGGAATCAAACGCGGGTCTCCGCGGGTTAAGCGTGTACGTTAAAATGTTTATAGATAATACCAATGTAGGTAATAGTAATTCCAATTCCGAGGGCTCGACCCCCGACGAGTCCTGCGGCCCCCTGGAACTGACGGAATTTGTATTCAACGTAATGGCTTTTGTCCGGATCTTGTTTCTAGGTATCGGTTTTGATGTTCAATGGCCACGGAACTGTATAGCCCTGGTGTTATTAAAGAAATGTTCTTTGAAGTGCCTGTACGATGATTTATCGGATTTTTCTGACGATTAACGTAGGTAATTAATCTGCTTTATGGAACATGGCATATTTGCTTGATATTCACGTGAAAAAGTAACCATTTGATAAGCTAACACTCAAATATAAGGATAAGGAAATAGAAAGGAAATTATGTATGAATTTTATCCGTACAGGTGTTTTCTCTGTTCAAAATTTTAAGTTATCATTTTAAATGTTACCTAATTATGTCACTTTGGTATTTTCTATAACATACGTGTAAGTCTTAAAACATCTGAATTCAATTTCAAATCGAAAAGTTTTCCTGATAATGGTGTGTGTGAAAAAATTTGCATATTGATAACAATAGAACGGAACAATAACTTATTTCCGGGCTAAGGCTTTTGTTCTAACGTGCGCCAGACCACCAGGGCGGGGGGATCTCTAACACTATCGTTGCTAGATGATCTATCGCCTTGTCCGTAGGTAATGAGGTGCGCGCGCGCATCCCAAGTGACACCTGTCAACTGTCAGAGTGACGCAAGAACGCCCGCGCGCGACATGATCTACGGCCAGGGTTGGTTCATTTAGAAATACGAAATATCGTTTATCGTGTAAGTTTTAGTTTTTATAAGTAGACTTAGGGAGTTGCAAATATACGTGCTGCATTTTTTGAGAGGGCATAATAGTACCTACAGTAACTTTATTTTTTGATTAGATTATAAATTATCAAACGGTTATAACATTTTGAACAATTTTAACCGTAACCTAAATATTACGTAAGTCGTAAAAATAGTAATGACTGCTATATAGCAGTTTTAATATTTTTACTAAGACCGTAACTCTTCTGTAAGGCAATACAAATCGGTGCTAAAAAAACTTTCTCAATTGTGTCGTCCAAACCTTTACAATATTACTTAAAGCAAAACATTGGCATATACATAAATTTAAAATATTTTTTCTTTTAAAAAATAAAATTGTGACAACCCTACGTCCTAGAGCTATCGCTGCGAGTACCGCGAAACTTGATAGCCGACGATACTATCGTTGTAATTTTATAATTTTCTCCTCTGTGCCTCCATTTACATGCCCCAAGAAAACTAGACTCCGTCCAGATATGTCTATCAGTGTCGTGTTTGTTATGGATAGAATATAACAAATACGCAACTTGTACTTTAAACTCGTTTATTTCTAATTTTAGAAAAACTTAAGTATGGTTTTGTTTCTAATTAAATAAATAAAATCAGTTTCCAATATTATCATTAACACAGTCGATGATTTCAATCCCCAATACGCATGTTTACGTCAAGAGAAAATGATGTCGTTTAGTCGAATATCGAGTGTTACAATAAATATTTCGATGTGTATTAACGAAACGCCTATTAGAATAGAAAATGGTTATACCCAAGCAATATTTCATTTCTCCATTTAAACAAACAACAAATTTTAACGGTCTCGAAACTTATTTACGAAAACTATTTCGCATACATAATCCAATCGTTGAGAGCGTTATATTTTTTTAAAATCTCGTTTTAAGCCCCATCCACACGCGGCCCCAAGCTGCCGAAAGTTTTGGACCCTTCACACACTTCGGTGATCACTGATTCGGGCGTTTCACTTTCAAAAAGGCGTAACTGCATTGGAAAATGAACAGCACTGCTAATGGACAGCAGTCGATTCAAATTTTGGTTACATTTAATTTTTACGTATTTCTTTTGTTTCATTGATCATTTATTGTTTTCAGCTTTCGTTACAATTTCTCTGATTATCTAATACTCTAATCAGGTGTAAACATATAAAATAGTTAAGTCGTTAAGTAAGTAGAATAGGTAATTGAAATTTTAAAACAAAGCTACGCAAAATTAACGTAAAATCAATTTATAAATTAATAAATAAATGTAACAGTAACTCAACAATACATTATTGTATCACACTAAATAGAAAGATAGTTTAAAAAAACGTTTATTGAGTACTTATATCAAGAATATTATGTTAATAATGTTTTTAAGCCCAAACGATTAAATACAGCTAAAAGAGACTAAACGTGTATGAAAGAACAAAATAACCAATTAACATCACAACTAAAAGATACGTTGAATTTTGTGGGAAAAAAAAAACGCAGCTGGAACCATCCCGCGTGAGGACGGATGATTAAATTTGTAATAATGTAAGTACGGATGATTGAGTTTCTAAAATACTGGCATCTGACGAAATATCTTATCGATCGCTTAAAAAGACACGTGCCATGATTTTTGACGCAAAAACTGGATGAATAGATAAAAGGCATTTAAATCTTTTAGGTTAGGTATAGTAATCGGAACACATCATCAGTGAAAAACCTATTTACGAAATTTTGTACATTTGTGCTGTCCGTTTCTGTTTTAGATACGTTTTTCATTTATTTCTGAAGTAATATTTAAAGTCTGTGAGTCTTTTCACCAATATTCAATTGTAAATACTTTTATTTTTGATACCATGTCATTTAAATTTTATGTCGTTGCGATATGGATAGTCTTGTTTTACATAACAAAGTGACGTCATCGCCATGCACCAATCCAACTATAATGGGCACTACTTGATTACGCGAACAAAAAATTAAATCCTTTAAAATTCTAATAGGAACGGCTCTGTTTAATCTACCGCTTTCCTATCTGATTGGCTCGAGCGCTGTCAGATACAGAATACGTGTTTGAATGCGCCTCTCTTATTGGCCGAATGAATTTTGGAACGAAATGTTTTTGCCTTTTGAAATACAAGTTCTTTTCCGTTGCACGATCCGATTGGGGTTGTATTTGAATACAATAATTGGTTTTTGTCAATCATCGATTAAATTCCTGTTCGGGAGGCTTATGAAATTGATTTCTTGACCTTTGCGGCGAATATTTGCATATTTAGTACCTGTATCAAAGGTCTAACGATCTTTCCCACGACATTTATCTTAAGATCAATCTATCTGCTAATCGTATTAAAGTTTAATTAGAATGTCTACCTAATGTTTCTTCCGAAAAATAATTGCATTCGGTACTGTAATTGTTTTTATGTTATCAGTAGAACTGGAGCTAAAAAGCATCTGGATACTACACTATACACATATTTATTTGTCATGTAGAAATAATATCTAATAATAATAATAATAATAACAACATCTGGGGTCAATTCCACACAAGGCTATCCGATTCCAAATTACGCAATGCAATACCTGTATTACAATTTAATTTAATACAGACAAATGTGCTCATCACACATATTTGTTATGTTTGTCCTGGGTGGGAATCGAACCCACGACCTCCTGTTTTGCAGTCGGGGTCTCTAACCACTCGACCACGTGGCCGGTCGAAATCCTTTATATTATCAGTGTTGATGAATGCCCACATAAACTCATTACAGTATCTACATATTGGAGAAGCATACCTGGGTCCTGGCGTACATTATGTTCCATTAGCGGACGGGGATTAAATCGGCCAGCGATGTAGGTATGTAGATATGTAGCTACACTACACGGCACCAGCGTTTCCAATAGCCGAAAATGTAGGTACACGAAATGTAGGCGATGGCAGACGACCGAACAAGAATATATTTTTTATAACAAAGTTCGTTGACCTCTATAACGTGTCAGTAAATTTATAAATTAATGTTAATCTTACAACAATGTGTCGACATAACTATCAAAGAAAACATCAATGACGAATAAGACGAATAAGACTGAAATCTAATCTATAGTGAAATTAACTAACTTAAACGCACTAAAGTACTTAAACAATGAACGTCCTATTGAGCTTGGAGAGCGTTTTCTTATAAGAATAAATATGCTCGCTAAAACAACTTCTATGTTTAAGTGTTAACGAGTTATTTAAAATAAACGGTAACAAATATATAATCATAATTATTAATGAACTACAACGATATAACTGAGCGAAGGAAATTATCCGTGAAAGCGCAGAATCGATTATGAAAACCATTCAGTGGGTACAGACGTGCAAAAACGCGCGACCCGGTCTTGCCGCGCCGACATAGGGAAAAATATTTCCCCGTTGCCAATAGCAACAAGAAAACAGATAGATATTATTATCTAGGGACGCCCCACAGATACATCTATATATACGCACAGCAACAAATAGGTAACGTGTTAAAATGGGCGCATACATAGAGTTATATTTGTGTGAGTCAGGTTTTTACGCATGCGTGCTTTTTGGGTGAAAGTAGATAGATATTGGGGTTTTTAGGCCCTGAAGGGGTGAGGACGGGTGTGAGGGAGGGAGGAGGCTGCTCTAATCTGTGTCCCTTTGAGGCTCCCGATTGGAATTTAGTAATCATATTAGATTTTAAATTACACGTGCTTGGAACTTTAAACGGTGGGGTTCGGAATAGCAATTTATTTCCCATAGATAGTTGTTTACTATTTAATAAATGAAACTGATCTATGTTACGTAATTAGGAAACGTTCCAGTTTTCGTTCGTTAAAATTGTTGTTTTGAATTAATTATTGTTGCAGTATTAAATTGGTAAAATAATTTCATATTTTACAACAACGTGGCAATGTTCAACTTATTTTATAGAATTTACCAATTTGTTTATATCGCTGGTTGTATTAAGAACTTTCAGTGTATACAATTACTGTTAATATTGTAATAAAATGTTTTACAATATTAGAAAATTCTAATTAGTAATTATAAGGTTTCATTCTATATGCATAGTTAAAATATCAAGGATCTACGCATCTAAGCATGGAACCAAAGAACGTTTCCTTTACAACTCTACATTTGGCTCTACATCATCTTTACACTATCCCATCCATCGTGACTCTAATCGTCAGTTTTTCTTCAGGTATCTTCAATTAACCGGGTGCTAAGGAATCTAGCCTCGCAGAAGGAGCAAGCAGCGTCAGCGCAGAACGATAGTGTGTATGAGAAACTGAGGATGTTTAACGGCCAAGCTGCCACGGGCTGGTGGTATCCTGGCCTACCAACAGCACCAGCGGCGCCGGCCATCCCCGCGCCATTACCTCCCCAGTTAAACCGGACGGGAACCACCGAAGAACATAAAAGAGGTAAGAGTTAAGTGAATGCAATAAATACTATTAATTCAGTAGTATTTATAACCATCCGTTAAGGTCAATGACCTTCTAATTACAAGGCACTTTTGGTCTCTGATGTAAATGTCATTGTTACGTATTTTTTATAATCCTCTTTGCTAAGTACCTCTAGCTAAGAGAAAGGAAAGCTATTTATTGTATTATTAATGCCAGTATTCGGAGAATCGATTCGGAATACAAAAACCCCACAGTTTTACACAAAACGTAAATCGTTCAAGTGGGCTAACCGTACTTTCCTCCCGTTTCGTGAATGGCGGTAGGTGGGGGCTGGGGGAGAATTGTTGCCGACTTCTTACAGAACACCTCGCCAGATTATATGCCTCTTTGTCTATGCTCTTGCTACTTCTACATCAGGTTCATTATGTGTTATATTTAGATCCGCCTTTAGTAACATATTTTATTTTTATTTAACTACATACAGTTTCGTTTGATACTCAGGTAATATTGAAATGTCTTCAGAAGAATGAATTATTTATGAAAATATGCCAGATGGCTCCGATTCTTTTCGGAAAGACAGATTTCGAAAATGAAACAGTGTTTTGGATGTGTTTGACATAAATATGCTTTAAACATAACATCAATTTTCTCATATTTGACTCATCATACATAAGGAATTCATTCGTAGCACTTATTTATACTTCTCTATACTATTTATAATATACTTGGTTAAGTAGATAAATCTGTGCGGTTTCTATTTCTGCTGTATTCTCCGCTTGCACTCTGAACCTACCTTATTGTGGTACAGAGCAATCTCTCGTGAAACCAAAGCGTGGTTCTGTCGGCGCCCTCTCTGCGGCATCAGCTCAAAATATAAGCACTAAGATAATCTTTGTTTCGTGTCTTAAGTCAACTTCGACATAATATTCGACTTTAAAATATAACTTAACATTCATAGTCGAATGCTTAGTTATTTTACGAATATCAAGGTCTTAAAAAAGTAAAAACTTTTATCAAATAATCTATATTACAATCCTATTATTTATACATAAATAGAGGTGATAAAAATTATCTATGGTTTTTTTTCAGTGTTTCGTTAATATTCAAGACCGTAACGTCTTATGCTTGTCACTTAAACCATCAAATTTACCTGTAATTTAAAACATATATATGTTATTTCTGAGCATATAGATATTTTTGGCATTCAGTTCCAAAAAGCTGCCAACTTTTCACACGTGTAAATTGAAAGTGGAAATATGTCAAACTCTCCTAAACTTCCAAGTTAAATTTTACTTACTACGAGACTTATAATGTTGGGTGTTTTGACCTTTACTTTGAATCAAATTAAAATATCGTAACTTTGTTTTCGATGTACTCATAAGTGTAAAATAAGAAAATTACTGACTGAACAACAAACAAACGAAACTAAGTATACGTATAAAATTTTGCATAAAGGTTCCTTGAATTACGTAACTCAACATTGGGAATTAATTTGTGCATATATAAGTGACTAAAATGGAGATTAAAAGATTCTGTTTGTGTAGTAAGTACACAAATTAAAAATGTTTAATTACGATTCAGAATCTATGCTTACCTTCATCGTTAGGAGCAGTGTCTAATTTGACTGTGTACGTTCTAATTTCAAATCTATATTCGTTTAATAGGACACGACTTTGTCGGTTTGTCAACCAACTTTAGACGTCTGACTTGGCACACCTTCCAACACACTACGTAGACACTAGTATTCTCGTCACGCGCGGGCCGCAAACAGGGCAGTGTCGAGTGACCTCTTCATCCCTTGCTTTTAGTGAGCTTTGTAAATAATACTGCCAATATTTTAAACGTTCTTTACTCGAAACTTTTTTGATAAAAACTCAGCGGAAAATTGTAATGTATTACGAGTTTTTGTTTTAACGGCCTCGATGTATTGGGAAGTTCTAAATAACACCAATATTATAGTTTTTACTAGCCAGAGATAAATCTAGTAATGGACCAGTATAGTGACTATGACTATTGGGCCAAAAGTTGCGAGTTCAAAATCATCATCATCAAATCGGTGGTAAATATTTTGATTTACAAATGTATGTTTATCAGCTGTCTAGTCACTATAGCACAGACTGCCAATTTGGATTCAAATGAGCGCGTATGGGTTGCTCCATTATTATTATTACTTAGCTATCACGATGTGTCAATTCACTTCAGTGTATCCATTAATGCATTGCCAGACCGAACTATACAATAATCATGTTTTACATCATACAGGTATGCATATTTAATACCTACACCAATAAATCTATGCGGGGATCACGCCGTTCGTGCTCAGTAGAATTGAATTTATAAAAATGAATGATGCAGTCGAAGTTAATTAAACTGGAGCCAATCGACAAATATATGTACGAGAACCGAAGTATGTAGATGCCCCGGTGGCGGCTGACATAATCCGTACAAAAAAGCCCCGCGTTGCGATCTTCGATCTGAGCGAAAGGGAGGTACTTACTTATAGTTTTATCACGCTTCTCGAGGACAATCTCATAGACCTGTTCGGCTATATATGTACGGCATTTCTGATATTATCACAATTACAATGTATAAATAAAATCACATTTTATTCTTAATTTCGTCGTGAAATGATAAAACGTTCTGTTAACGTCGTTTTGCAAGAGCGATGTAAAAGTATTCGAATTTTGTTTCCCATTGGCGTGATTAAAATACGCGTCACATGTTTACTCACAGATTGTCTATGGTCGAAACACGCGATGTTCGAATTTCAAATTTAAACGGCATCATACTTTTTTTTACGAAACGCTGTTTTAGCGTACAATAAGAATCATTTATTAATTTTATTGTTTGGATATACTTCTGTTTTTCTTACTTTTATGTAATAAGGGAAGGTATGTATGTGCTACGAGACAAAAACAAGTTTAAACAAAGTTATACTTTGAATTATAACTTCAATCTCATATAACTAACTATACACATTTTTTTAAAATATAGAACATTCTGTTGTAAACAACAGAAAATCTAAAAAAAAATCCATTACTTTATTAAGATCTGTGATAGATGCTAAAATCATGCAATGCAAATGCGTTCACTGCCACCAAAAATTCGAATTTAAATCGTTGTCCAACCGCCATTGGCATACAATTTTTTAATATTCGACGCACTGTTTTGCGAACGCATCAACGGGCACATTCAATGTTTCGGAAGTACACAAAACTGGAAAAAAGTCGCAAAAAGCCAATGGCCTTTTTCGTTTTTTTCCTTGTTTTTCCATGTATTTTCACAAAAAAAGGCGAATAGGGTGATTGACGGCTATATAGATGTCGTAATTCGCTGGCGGGAAATGCGATGCGATATTTAGCGCTCCGTCTGTAAACTGCGTTTAGCTAACTAGATTTCTGTTGCGCTTTTTCTTTTCACAAAAATATTTTGTGATATAGGTATCCGCTTAAGTACGGTAGAGTGTGAGCTCTTAGAAATGTAACTGCAATATAAGCTGTTTTTTATCTATTTCATCAGAATGTTAAATAAATTTATCTACGAACGTAACATAAACCAACTGCAAGGTTATTTGTTTGTCCCGACTTTTAATATGTAATTCTACATAGGTATAATTATGAATTGAATTAAAACGAAATAATGGCTATTTCATTCAAATGAGAATTATGTGATTAAAATTATCTTGTTTAAAATTCGTAAACAAAAGCAGATAGGTAAATAATTTATTATCAAATCCGTAATATATAGTAGGTATACATTTGCTTAAAAACACAATTCACAATTGAATTAAAGCTGGCAACACCAACTGAGCATAGCATTCAGTAATAAATGTACAAAACCACAAAATTAATAATATATAGAAGTGGCCAAAGATATTAGGTAGTTATATTAGCTAACCGTTTCTATATTATGTATCTATTTGTTGATAGTACCTGTTTAATCTCAGAGTGCGGTGAAATAAGCAAAATTTACGCAGTTCTCCAGCATCTCGAAATAATAGCTAGCGTAGGTATAGGAAATCGTATTCAACCTTAAAAATATTACGTATTTGTTTTAGCTACGACTTTTTAAATCCTGGTGTTCAAAATCACGGTAATAGTCAACAAATTATAATCAAGCCAAATTGAAATCAGCGAGAGAGACTAAGTAAGGAGAAAACTAAGATTTACAACGAACAGCCAGTCCATGCAGTTTTTCGATTAGCAGTTGCAGGAATTGCATCGGTGAGGAATTTCTACGTTTATGGACAAAACCGCACGCGACAGGTGAATTCAATTTCAAAACCCATAGGCAATACAAGCACAGTGGTCGATCGTCGGTACTGGACAAATAATTGTACAAATTGCTCGTGCAAACAAGGCTTAGAGCAAACAGTGTTCACTGCACAGTGGTCAGACAGTTGCGATTAAGCGGCCTACGTGGAGGCACAAACACGACAATTTAGCGATCAGCGCATTTTCAACATTGAATAATTAATGAATCAATCAAAATATAATTAATCAATCAATCAATAATTAATCAATCAATCTAAAAAAATTAATACAACTATTGTTGAATATAGTCCTCGTGTGTATTATTTGAATTGTTATATTAACCTTTATTGGTACCAACTGTTAGAAAACTAATACTAGGTATACAAGCACTACTCACATAATACATAAGAATATAATATTTCGAATATTCTTAGATCTCTACGTTATTCGTAGAATCAAATATAAATTAATGACTACTTTTCAATTTCTCACCTCTACAGGAAATCGAACCCATGACCACGCTTTACAGTCAAATTTTCTAATCACTAGCCCAACAGACTAATCAATCAATGACGGTTAAAAAAATAACGTAAACTAACAGGCTAGGTATAGCATACGTACATTCAGTGGAGAATTAACTGGCATTGCGCTCCCCGAAGTCTACGGCTGGTTCTGACAGCTCCTACATAACTGCTTCTTCAGTCTAGCTTTGATGCTATACCTGTGCTTGTAATGGATATAACCAAATTGAAATATGGTTTTACAAGTTAATTCCCATACCCACAACAAAGTAGGCAGAAACTGCACTATGGCAACCAGAGAGCTGATAAAATAAATATATACATACATAATGCTTAGTGCTTATGACACAAATATTTGTCCTGGGCGGGAATCGAACCCATAACCTCTGACATTTCAGGCAGGGTCTCTAACCACTCGACCATATAACTATAACTTTATTGTTCTCGTACGAGACCCATATCCAACAGGCTTGATGATACACATAATTGTAAGCTTGTCATGAATCCTTAACGCTGTCTGGCCAACATATGTAAGAAAACGTATATGCTACATAAAATACTAGTAGACCAGACCACGCGTTGCCGTGGTTCAATTATGATAACTCAATCTTTTATATGTAACAATCCC